>JAZHYW010025865.1:0-11449 GCA_037355805.1 Ixodes ricinus | reverse complement strand
TACGGCGTCCAATGGTCGTTCTCGAGGTCCCTCGATGAAAAGTGCTGCGCGCACTGGCGGCAAATGGATCGGCAAAGTGCGGCTGAAGATCCAGAAGATACTTTTTTGAACGCCTGTGACGATACCGTGGTGCCACTGCTGCTGAGTGCTGTATTGTGACTATAATAGTTTACGCCAAAGTTCGCTGAAAGGCACTTCGCGCACATTGTTTCCTTCTGGGAATCGTCGAACCCAGTTTTCCGCCGAATGGAGCCGGATTTCTGAAAATGGATGGCACTGCTTTGTATCCGAACCTTTCTTTTTAGTACCTGGATTTGACCAGCAACTGAGTTAGTGTACATTTTTATGCCTTTTTGCCTCAAACCGAGCTTTCTGGCGCACCTGCGCCAAAGAACGTGCCCCCCCCTTTCCCCAAGATCACAGACCCAGACCCTCCGAAAGCTCTTACGAGGGAATGACCTTTTGTATGGGATGGTAGCGCATGGCATTCGCACACATGCCCATGTCTGCGAATGATATATGTCATGTGTCGTTCGAGAATATTGTTTTTACGGTGTCTGTTTTGTTGTTTTCATGAGATATCTTTCCTATAGATCGATTTGCTAACGATATACTTAGATGTTGGGGATCTTGATGTTCGGTTGATGTTGATGTCCTACACGATGTTCCTGTCCGTAGAAAAAAATTAAAGCCGTTTACAACTCCCTGTAACGCCGAACTAGAGCGCAGCTCTTGAGGAGGAGGAAGGCACGGGGGTCACGGGGGTCACGGACTGGGGGGGTCACGTGATCTCGGGGGGGGAGGGTGGTGGGGGGCACGTCGACCTGGGGGGTCACGTCACCTGGGGTGGTCACGTCCAAGTTACGCCGACGGCGACGCCGCTCAAGCCGGAAACGGGCGCCTAAGAGCTGCGCTCTAAAATGTCTGAAAGTAAATAATAACAATAATAATCATTTTATTATTTGACAAAAGCTTAGAAGCAGCACATGCATGCCAAATGCGTTACCTCAGCCAAAACCATCGTATGTACAGAAAGCCCTCCGTAGACCTATAGGGGTCTTTGTCTGAAGAGGGACAAATGCGGAGCATCGGACGTCCGAACTCTGGGACCTGGAACAGTCTCCCGCGCATGACACAATCCACAGCTCAGCGAGACCAGCATCCGCTGCTTAGTTGCTTACCCAGCTGCCAAACTGAGGCACGACGGCAAGAGCAACTAACTGCATGCACCCTGGCGTTTCTAGAGCATAACGTGTTTTTTTGTCTTTCCCTATCTCATTCGCGGAACTCGGAGCTCGCATTCAACTTCACCCGCGTCCGCGGTATAATCCGCATCAGATCGCTTTTCCTCAAGAATAGATATCTTTTTTTTATTTTTTTTTTTTTTTGCAGGTAGCGCGTGGTTTTCATTAATTCGGGATATAAATTACCTCCTGACAAATGAGAAATGTTAACGAAGGGTGTTTCAGTTGCACGATTTCCGTTCCTTCGAGCTCCCAAGTCGTTTTGCTGTGCTCGTCGTATACCGCGCTTCCGTCATAAAGTCGCAAAGAAGAAGAGGCAGGCGTTCTTGACGAGGCGTAATGGCCCGACCTGCAAATGGACTGTGATAAGCGGTCCCCGACGTGCTTTCCGCTGCTCCTTCCCTCCAATCTTTTATCCGAGTTCCACGATCGGGCCCTCTTCAGGTGGGCGGGTAGAGGAAAAGATGGCTTCGAGAGTGCATCTTGGTTTCGTCTCCGATGCGATTACTCTACGACGCTATTCGTGCGCCTCGCCGATCTGCGGCCTCAGTGCCTCTGTCCGCATGCAAGGCTGTCTGCGGGCCGTGTTGTCGTACCCCTTTTGCCGTTCGATGTCCCTATTGGTTTGGACGCAAGTGACCGTTTATGTGGCACGACTTGAGGAGCACGACCGTGGCAGGCACATAATCTGGGCTGCATGAACCATTGCTTGTTTCCGTTGAAATCGTCACGTCGTATAGATGCTTGCAAGCAGCCATATGCTTCAAAGGGTATACGTCTGGCCGCCGTGGATGGAAAGTGCTTTGTTTGAGTGGCAGTCTGGTAACCGTGGGCACTCTATCAAGGCTTGACTGCAGCCAATACCACAGGCACGAGAGCTCGAGGTCGCTGCTTTGAAGCGTTTTTCTGCAGAACGAACACTCGCGCTAGAAATGCACGTCCCAAAGCCAGGAGCGCTGGCCCAGCTTGGCTGTAGCTTTGCTGTAGTCTCAGCTTAAGGCTGAACAGAGTATATACTCCCTTTGCCCTTAAGCTGAGACTAGAAGCTCCGCCTTTAGCGCGAGCTTGCTGGCTTCCGCAGTGCTTTGTCTGCGCGTGCCTGTCCGTTCACCCTTGTGTTAGCAAGTGCAGAAAGCTCGCGCTGAAGGCAGAGCTTCTGGTCTCAGCTTAAGGGTGAACGAAGCTACAGCAGACGATCTACACGCGCCGGCAGCAAAACCGCGGCTAATAGAAGCCGTACTTAGACATCTACACCCTTCGGGTCATTACTGCCTCTGACGAAGCATGCTCGTCTTTCCTGATAACAGTCGCTATTCGTAGAAACGAAGTAGGAGTCCACGACGCGAATTAAATTCGACTGAGCCAAAAGGTACAGCCTCGCCACACAGAAAATAACGGGAGATGGGTCACCGGCATGGATGCTATTGATATTCTGGGTCAAGGGTAGTACGCCACTGGAAACCCGCGTTACGTGGATGGTGATAAAAATATCAAGAGAGATGATCGAAAGCTCTTTAAGACAGACTGGGCGATCAGAGGGTACAGAAAAATTGTCGCCACCATCGTGGTCTCTTCAATAAAACTGCGTTTGTTTAGCGGAAGCATGGCACAAGAAAACGTATCACGTAAATACAGGTCTGAAGTCAACAATCAAAAGGTCCAGGAGTGTCCTGACCCATCAGAAGGAATGGTTGATGACGTGTCAGATTTTCCAAAGTGTGCCTCTGTGCGGTGTTTTAGAGCGCAGCTCTTAGACGCCCGTTTCCGGCTTGAGCGGCGTCGCCGTCGGCGTAACCGCCCCAGGTCACGTGACCCCCCCCCCCCCAGGTCACTTGACAACCCCCCCAGGTCACGTGACAACCCCCCCCCCCCGAGGTCACGTGACCCCCCTCCCATCCCGTGCCTTCCCCTCCTCCTCAAAGCTGCGCTCTAATTCGGCGCTACAGGGAGTTGTAAACGGCTTTCATTTTTTTGGTTAATCGCTCACGGCTCACCGATTGGAATGTTGAATGGCACCGACAACCCAAAAAAAGAAAACAAAAAGATGGCGATATATTTTTTTTAGTTTGAATTAGAGGTACCAAATTCCATAACAGCTTCCATTAATTGCAAAGGCTATATAATTATTGGGGCGCTGACCCTACAGTGTTTAGACAAACGAAACAGACGAACTATACCGCCGCTTGTTGACGCGTTGAATACACCACCCTAGCAACATTGAGTGTAAACAATTGGGCACACACGAGGGGAACGTGTTTGTAAATAAGTAGTGCCGAGAACATTGCTTGGGTCGCGGCGTCTTCGCTACGTCGCGTGGGACCTCACTATCAGCTGTCACGTGAGTCCAGTGCGTCCCTCGCGTCTGCATTCCACGCGGACGAGGTTTGTTGTTTGAAGGGTGGGGGTTGCGCTGGACTTGGGCTGTTGACTTTGCAAAGTGGTCCTTTCTTTGCTGGACCCTCGCATCATGGTTTTTCTTTCCTCGAGTCCATTTAGGCCTTCAAGGGGGAGTTGCTTTTGACGTGCGCGCGTGTGTGTGTGCTCGGCTTAAAAGGTGTTTTCGTCTTTCGCATCAAGGTCAAACTCGGCGACCGATAGACGTTCGAACCCCGTCCTTCCGCATTTAGTTTGCTATCTTCCTATTTTAATTTTATTTTTTCCTTTCGGGGATGGGGCAGCGTCGGACGTGTGCCCGCCAGAAGAACACCGTCTGCCACTTCTCATTAATTCATAAATTAAAACACGCTTTTTTATTTTAGTTTTTGTCTCTCTGGCAGAGCGCGTTTTGCGTTTCGGCGGGGGCTTGCACGTTCGGTTGGCTGTTCTGGGCTATGTGTTGTGTTTCGGTTCATGATTTTAAGCATTTCCATGTCCTTAATTGAAGATCGGTACCCTAGTGTTTGGCAGCTGTGTTTCGACAGCTGTCTGTGACCTTAACTTTTCCTAAACCGCAACCCTTCTCCTGCCGAGTGGCAGCCCGTGGTTTTGACCGAGCAGTATATCACGAGAGAAGGATGCAGCGACGCACGCCCGGCATCACATGTTCAGACCTGCAGCCTTTCTCAGGCAGCAGATGAAAACGAACAAAGTAGTGCTGGTATAGAGTAGCCTGCACTGTGTGAAGACGGCGCCAACATCTCCACCGTTTTCCACATATTAAAGGAAGGAAGGAAGGAAAAAGGGAGGTACTGCTCCATTGTTTACTATAGCGCGGGCAAGCATTCATTGCCTGTGTAAGCCAGACCGGTCCTCCAATCACCGAGGGGCGTCAGAGAAGTCGGATAAATATCTCGAAGCTGTCTGATACATCTTTTGAAGAGGAGCAGTAATTTAAATATTGCTTTCAATTCTTTGAGAACACATATGTAATCTTTCTCTATCTAAGTTACACTTTGAGCTTCCGTTATTTTTAGTTCTTTTTCCCACAGTGGTTTCTAAGTCGTATTACCTTTTGTGAACGAGAAAAAGCACGAAGCCCAAAGACACGTAGAGCTATGACGTACCGCCAATAACTGCTCACGACTGCCCATATTTCGAGCAAGTTCGAGAAAAGAATATGTGTAGGGATGAGTTTGCATTGAAGAGCTGTAACTAATTAAACGTCACGGTAATTGGTTAGTTTCAGTTACTAAATGCGCTTTGAAGTTGCATTTCAGTGATTGTCATTGCAGCTTAGTTGCCTCGGAGTAACATGCAGCTTAGTCTAGTAACAATACTGTCAAAATTGTGTACATAAATCAGGATGGTTTAGTCGCAGCGCTGCGTGCTTTTCCTAGCCCAGCTCTCCATTAAACAGAAGGTAAAAAAAAAAAAAGACTGCGTCAATTTAAAATTTTTTATGTTTCACTACCTCAGAATAATATTTCACTACCTCAGAATTGAGCTCTAAGAAAAATATAGACATTAAACTCCTTGAGAAACTACGTTCGGCGTGGCCAGTTTCGGAAGTATGTACGTACGTTTGGAATTCGAATTTTGCCAGACGTGCCAAATATGTCAGTCTTTACGGCCGCACCCTGTATATACTGAATTATATAGTCTACTGTAATTAAAGGTATACTCTAATTCTCACACCTGGAATGTATGCTGGGATAGTTCGACATATAATGAAATCAGGCTGGGCCTCCTCAAAATATGGGTATATATTCAGATCTGTACTCTGTATAACCAGCACGCAAGGAAAAGAACGCATTACTGGTATCAGTGTGACGAAACATTAAATGCCCATTAAAAAAGAAGTGGCTTTCAGGTTTAGCTTTGTCAGTTGGCAGCACCGTACCTGTTACGGACTTTTTCCAGCTGCGTCCAGGAAGCGCGCATCTACCGTCATTTCGATCCCCGTTTGAGAGGCGAAAATACCCCTCCGAACGCAGAACGCACTGTGCGCGGCGTGCCGCGTCGTCGAGTTTTCCGGTTGTTTCCGTCCGAACGCGTTCCGCTCGCCGCACTCCGACGTATGATTTCTGCTTCCCGGTGCACCAGCTCCTGCTGCTGTTTCCGGATGCCGGTGGCTCTGGCGCCGTTATGATTAGCCGCGATGAGCGCGGTGACTGTCGCGGCTGCGGTTATTATTATTATTATTATTATCATCATCATCATTGCGATTGTTACTAGCAGTCGGGCCAGCGACCCCGTTCCGGGGAGCACATCCTGTTGGGCTGGCAGGACGATTCGAAGCGGCAGAGCGAATTGGGTTATGCCCTGTTGCGACCGCGACGCGTCCGCTGAGATGAATGGTTCGGTTTCTGTCTGATCGGCAGCTTCGACTCCCTCGTTTATTCGTCTCTTATTTTCTCTCTCTCTTTCTTCTTCGCGGCCTTCCTTGCTTCTCTGCGGCGTGTGTGAGGGGCGGTAGTGGTGAGAGGGATGTTATGACGTCGGCAGTGACGTCGGCAGAGGATGTTACGAAGGCACGTGCCTCGCGTTCTTGGACGTGGTTCGGTTTGCGATGGTGTCTGGACGCTTGCCACGTCCCTCCCGGTTGTGGAGTGGGAATTATCGGGGTAGACGGGAGTGGTCGGTATACTGTCCATCGGACGTATATATACGAATTGTGAAACTTCTGGGAAACAGCTATTGTATTTCCCCTTCCCATTTTTTCTTTGTTTGTTTCTGCTATTCATTTGGCGCGGATTGAAGATTGAATACCATTAAATCGGTTGAAGGAACGGCTTATGACAAGACCGAGAAACCTTGCATCGATTAACGAAATACAGGATGCTTTTTACGCACCTATCCTTGTCCTTTTTTTTTTCTTCTTTTGCGTGGCTCTAATAGAGATGCACTTTTTGCATACCTCATGAAACATTTTGGTACTCTTTTCACACGCTTCACATTCATCGGCTGCTGGTCGTACTTTCTATATGCTCCCATACGTCTAGTTACCTAATACATGCACACTACGTGTGGCTGCTTGCATTCATGCATTCAGAAATAAAAGATACTATGCACAGCAATATTCCCAGTGGAGCAAATTATATGAATGTGTCTAGTAGGCAATATAAGACCGCATAAGATCACGTAAGAGCTTATATACAACTTTCATATTTTTGTCTAAGTTCTGGTATGTTATTGGACAAATCGCATGAGACAATTTTCTTTTTTCCATCTTTTCAATAGGGGTATCGTCCATTAATTCCCAATTCAATATGGACGTTGATGATGACAGTGACAATGAATAACAAAAAATCAACAAAAATGTTTTAAAGAAAAAAACTTCAAACTTCAGAATGTACATGAACTTACGCTTTAAACTATCACAGCCGTCTATCGGGGCTTTTTGTTCTCAACTCCCCCCCCCCCCCGGGCCCCCCCCATAACATCTAATAAGCGAATAGCATCAAACGGTGCGGAGTTATGCGCGTTCGTCAGGTGGCCGGCACACTCTAGATACGCCAGCCCACTCTGAGGCGATTCTAAATTTGTTGACACTTTCACAGCCCTGCGCACGATCTCCGCAGCCCAGCACGTGCGTTTGTGTCACTTAGGAAGGCGAGCAAAGCACGCGCCATACGCACAAACACTAAAATGGTACCGACCAGACTTTCTGGCGTCTCAGCTAGTCTCAACCAACGGTACTTAAACGGTTGTTTATATCTTTACCATAGGACGCGCTTACAGCGCTGTCACAGCTACCGGTGCGCGCGCGTTCCATGCACGAGGGCTCATTCCGCTCTCGTGAGGCTGAGCACGGCTGCACATCACCCTCTCCCGAGCGCGGGAGAGGGTGAGCTAGTGGCCGTGCTCAGCCTCACGAGAGCGGAATGAGCCCTCGTGCATGGAACGCGCGCCGGTAGCTGACAGCGCGTAAGCCCTATGGTAAAGATATAAACAACCGTTTAGAGTGCGTTGAATGACTGCCTTCATAGCTCTGTGGTTAGCGCGTCTGCCTGCTGATAAAAATTATTGAGGACAACCGAAGACACCTAAGCACTTCTTATGAGTTGTGAATGCGAAAGCATGAATGTCGTTCGGCTCCCCTTAGTTCGTCTCCGGTGTACTGGCGTGGGCGGCCAGGTTTCGCTATCGGCGCCGAGAGGAGCAGAAGCGACCGCAGCCCCGGCAACGCGTCACACGAGACCGAGCGCGAGCCACGGGGCAGGCCTGACACGGAGCCAATGGAAATTTATCCATCAAATTCGCTGCCACAGACTATACAGGCTTCGCTCCACTGAACGGGGAATTTAGGTGCCGTTTGGCGCGGCTCAAAAGCTGGTAACGCCGGTTCACTCCACGGGACAGTTAATGCTTTCGCATTAAACTAGTAATATTATTAAGATGAAGATATACCCACGAGGCGATGCGGCAGAAGGGGGAACTATGTCTGGTTAGAAAGTAAAATCTGCACGGAGATGCCGACATATGGCACTGACGGTGTGAATCGCGTGGCGCGCAACATGTTTCAATTATCTCTCTCTCTCTCTCTCTCTCTCTCTCTCTCTCTCTCCCCCCCCCCCCTTTCCCTTGTTGTACTCTCTGTCCTAGCCGTTCGTCCCCCTTTTTGTATTCTCTGTTGTGGCCGTTCGTTCTCCGCTGGTTTGATTCAGATCTTTTAAAGATAGTTTGTTTGAGCCCGGAACATTTGAATGCAGCTTTTGTACTCAACAGCTATCTTCGAAAAACGCACGACCCGGCAGAGTTACAGGTGCACAGCATCGTATCAAACAACAATAAAAAATAAATCCGCCAAATTTTTATTTTTAAACGAACAATACAAGGCATTGGTTGGGATCCGCCAATGAGCATATTTTACAGGCACGAGTTCATAAGACCTCCACGACCATGGAAATTGCGAGCTTAATGAGTACGTCGATGAAGTCTGCAATCGCTGGTAGAGGTTGGACTTCTTCCGATAGGTAGAAACAGCATCGTTCTGCAAATATATAAGAAAACAAAGCCTACATTCACTCTGTGTAAGGTTACTTCGGCACGTTTCAGACTTCCACGATTAGCGAGACTAATTTGCGAATTCCTCGTGGTTGTTAAAAATCGACGAATCAAATTTTTATTAATGTGAACCTGCGTACATTATCGGGCTACTTTACTGAGCTCTCTTTTAATGTTTTACGACTAACTATACTTACAAACCGTCGTAAAATACAGCTTTACTAACCTGCAGTAATTAAACGAAAATCAAGAATGCCAGTTTTCCATATCTTTCCTGTCGCCATATCCTCGATGAGTGTGCGTGCTTCTAGTGAAAAACACAACGTTGCTTGTACTTCACATACTTCTACCGATCGGATAGGCCTCGTAGAAAACACAGGGGAAAAAAGACATTTAGTTTTTATGTGCCGATTTCTGCCAACTTCCGTCGGCGCGTCCGAGTCATCCGCTCTTCCGCGCTGCACCCAACTAGAACAGGAGCAGAGAAAATCGTCCCGGCAGCCTCGGGTAGTAATCCAAACGCCGGTGCCACGAATTACGCGACCCCGTCGGGCGATGGTCCTTCCGACTTGGCTCAGGCACGAGGAGAACGCTAACCGCACGGTGATTGAGGTGGTCATCTACCGCAGCCGTTCAAATGTAGCGGTGAAAACCCGAACTAGGTACGGGCGGTAAAGCATGAATGGGTGTATACTAATAGGAGATGCGACGTGGCACTTTGCGTCATGCGCGTCAAAAGCTGCAAGATTTCTTGCATACACCCTGGCCAGTGCTATTTTTTTATTTTTATTTTATTAAAAGGGAGTGGGGCAGAGGCCAAGAAAGTAAACGAAGTGCATGGGCGTCGCGCTAAACGCCGTTCGAAACAATCAAGACGGCAACGATCCGAGCCGTCCATTACGAAATGGGCGAGGGAGGAAAGCTCTGGTGCGGTGAAGCGCTGTCGTCGTGCGAGAGCGCCCATCTGTCATCGCCTGTCCAGATAGAGGGACGTTTATTCACGCTTGCGAGGCGACATATTTATTTCTTATTTTTTATTTTTATTATTTTATGCTTTCTTGTTCGACTACGCGTCGACTCGTGAGTCGCGTCTCAGCATCTTGAGCCAGGCAAAGTTTCTCGAGGAAACTTAGGAAACATGGGTGCGTAATTTCAGTGGAATTATGTGAAATGATACGATGATGATGATTTTTGCGACCTTTCCCTTTGTCGCCGGCAAGCTCGAATAATCTTTTTGCTGGTACGTAGTCTCCGCCTATCTTTCGGTAAGGGAAGACTAGAACCAATCATGGACTACACCAAGCTGGTATAAATGTGGGCCCACCCGGTCAGTCTTGTTGCTGGCCGTCGAACTGTAGCATTATAACCTAGAAGCGCGCTCTCCTAACGTTTGTATACCTGCTGTACCAAAAGCGTGGACTGCCTGTTCTTTGTAAGGATACCAACGAGTTCATTCTGTTCCTCGCGTTACACCAAGCCGATTGAAACGCCCAGAGCCGGCGCGTGGAAGGCACAGCCTACGACGAACAAGCGTTATAATATGCGTCTTTGGCGTATTCGCACGCAGAGCTGGGCACACCATTCAAAGGGCAACATATATGGGAAGTTCACGTAGATAACGCACACTGACGAGGCAGCCAAGCTGCGCCATAATTGGTTGAGGTTGGGGAAACAAGCGCACGTGGGCACATTTGGGGTAAACAAACGCATGAAGTGCGCCAGAGCAGTCTAACCTGTACGCCCCACATCCTCTGGTGATGGTGTCAGGGAGGGGAGGGGGGATCGGGACGGCGCAGGTCTTGTCTCTCTATAGGTATCGCGAATTCCACTCGTAGATCCGGAGCGCTTTCCAAAATCCGCGAGGGAGGCGAAATTCCGCTCCGTGGGACCCGCTCCAAATCGACGAGGGGAAGATAAACTCGCATTTTTGGAGCGGCCTCCCCCACACCCCTCCCCACCGCTTCCCCTTCCGCCGTTCAAAATGGCCGCTGCTCGAACTTGACAAGCCCACCAACGCCTCAGCCGACTGATCTTTCCGACGCAGAAATAACACGCGACACAGGCCGGGCGAAATTATACGTACACCACGGCGCCCATGTCGCAAATAACGAAGACGTCCGCGTTCGGCACCGTCACATACCTTTCGGCCGCCTCGAAGCGGCGGGGCACGGACAGCGATTGCCAGCGGTGGAGTTCAGATTTCGGGTACGACTTTAATAAACACAGAAATAACAAACTATCACTTGCACGGTCGTTGACTAATCTCTTCCTGCTTTATTGCACGGGAAAACGCCGGCGGAATGCAGTGTAGAAAGGTAAACAATCATTGGCTGCAGAATGAACAGGCCTAACCTTGCGTCTGCCTCCGGCTTTTCTGTCGTTCTTTTTCTCGTTCTTCCTCTCACGATCACAGATGTCAGCGCTTACGATTTACCACGCTCCACAGTCCCGGCTTTGTATCCCCGATCTACGCGAGGTAGAAGCGTTCGAGCCGTCACAATCCCGCGTAAACAACCGACGCACCCGAACAGATCCAACTCGACGACCCGACCGTGGCCCCGCCGACCCGCCAACTTCGCCGCGCCGCGCATGCGCACTGCCTAGGAAATGACGTAGAGCGCTCTGTACTTCCCGTATTTCCGGAGAGATCTGTGAAATCCCGCAGAGCAAGTTCGGCGGGGTTTGGGGCGCTCCGTGGAGCGGGCGCTGCTAGAGATCTGCGAGCGGAAGATGACCAGCTCGAGCCAGATCTGCGAGCGGAATATGCGCGCTCCAAATGGAGCGCTTTTGGAGCGCTCGAGATCTGCGAGCGGAATTCA
>JAZHYW010025863.1:0-16874 GCA_037355805.1 Ixodes ricinus | reverse complement strand
TATAGACCTTTTTCGCATAACCTCAAACCAGCCAGTACCTGACGTACCCTCGACCTGGTGCATTTTTGGATTGCCCGCTGACACAGGGTATGCAACCGCCAAGGGTATGGGCAAAAAGGCTTAAAAACGGGCGTCGTGCATCAGTTAGTTCCGAGTGCTTCTTTTTACCGTGCTGCAATTTCCGAAAATCTAAGGTTGTCTGGCTACCACTGCGTGGTCGTTGGATGAATAAATAATTTAAAAAAGCATAAGAACAATAGCAGAAAGTTTGCCATGAGCACAAGAAGCTGCAGCGCGAGTGTGGCTGCAATGTTACCGAGCTTCGCATTTTCCCCAAGAATCCTTATTTATGAAGTCAGTCGATTGCGAGCTTGAATCGCGAGAGATTCGTATCAGGCTCAACGTCACGTTTAAGCTCACGACCACTTCGTCTACGACAAGAGGACCGATTTTATTTCCCGTTGCAGGTGGTCCAATTAGGTTATCACTGCAAGCCCCATGGTATGTGAAAGGTATGAAAAAGTCTACATGCCACCACTCAAGATGGAGCTATCGAATGCCGAGAGCTTACCTGCATAGACTACATTAAACTGCTCATATATACTTCGCCGTGGAAACTCAATCAAAACACCCCACCGTCTTCGTCCTCGTTTTCTCGAGGAGGCAAGGTGATGGCCTGTGAGTAGCCAGCTGGATTCAACCGGACAAGTTCCAACCAAGTTATTGCAGCCCACTATAGCCAAGTCTAGCCAAGTTCCCCCATACCCACACCGTTGCCTACCCAGATAGCTGTGCTGCCAGAACTAGCCGGTATTTCTTTTTCTAAGCCGCTAGACAGCGTCGTCTTTGCGCCTGCTTCACGAGTGGTAACTTTGGTGCGCCCTCGAGTTTCTCACGAGCTTCAAGTCGTTCAGAAATTGACTGATATAGTGGTTTTCGTTTATGCTCAGCATGTTTCTAATTGAAACCATATGATTATTTTTACTAATTGAAATGTTAATTAAGGAAGTTTAGCTAATTATCCGACTTATCGCAAAGATTAGCCACCCGCATAACGTCACCCTGGCCGCTTAACTCACCTGCACAAACCGTATTAGTCCATCTTTTACGAATGTTTTGTAATAAATCTGTTCGAATTAAAATGGAACACCCGGTATATGTGTATATATATATATTATATGATGAAATATTTAAAACTCTACGCCACTCTCTGATTTCGAACATTCCGCCGAGATTGACGGCGTCACGGGAGAACTGTTCATGCTAAGGAGCTAGGAATAGCGTCGCGCGAGAGAGAGAATGTCGATTAATTTTGAAGTTTGACGTGAGCACGAAACCCGCATTCCGGAAATTTAGACCCGTTTTTGAGGTGACATTTATTACTATGCGAGGAATTATTGAAGTTGGGCCGCCATTCATCTTTTCACGCTACTTTTCTCGCCTTTTTATTTTGTATTTAGTTTTCATTCCAACTTTCATCGGTGTTCACAGCATCCTCTAAAAATGCTCGTCGTTATTAGAACGTGATTGACTCAGAAACTTCCCGCCTTAAAAGCAAAAAAAAAGTGAAAAAAGAGTAACAAATAAACAACAACCAGAGTAGCAAGCCTTAGGTAGGAAGGAAGTTGATGCAGCTTATACCCCTGCCACACGGACAGGTTATCGTCATTTCGATGAAATGAGATTATGTGAGCGGCGAATCAACTCGCCAACCTGATAAGGAGCGTCGCTTGTGCACCGCATTGCACGCTCATTGGGCGATCACATATTTTCATTCGCCGGAGATGACAATAACTTTGCCCATTGGCGGGGGTATATGATGTCACTCCAATGTGTAGCGGAAGGCAGATCCCATCGGCTTGATTACGTCACATCCGGTCGATGGGTATACTGACCAGGGTCTAAGAAACTGACCAATTCCTAGGCTTCCGACGCCATCTTTTGAGGTCGAGCGGCGTCGTTGACGTGGGAAGGTAACGGGCGTCTGGGGTCTCCGCTACGCGGGCAGAAACTGAGGGAGGGAATGAAACGAGAGCGGAACGCTGGCGTTCGGCGTTCGCTGCAGACATGACGACATAATTATCTGCGGACGCTCTTCCAGCCCGTTGTCTGCAGAGAGTTTGTGACGACTCATACACTGAAGAAACGCGCCTCATTCAGTATCGGTATCATGTGTTAGCAGTGCGAACCGCGGTTTTTTGCCTGGGTCTTTAGCATGCATCGCGCTGTACGTGACCCGATACGTTGCGTTATCCAGAGCGAAACGGGCAGGGTGGGGATTCAGCCCAGGATCCCTGGGTTCTCCAGCGCGAGCTTTCACTCCGCCTGCTCCGAGCTGCGGCGGTTACCGACCCCCCACGGCAAGATGAAGAGGCGGGAACTAAGCAAGGAACACGAAGAAGAAACGCTTCACGGGCATACAGTGAAGTGATGTGTCGCCCTTGTGATGACAACAAAATTTGTAACCGAATGAACGTTTTTCCAAGCATGGTTCTGCAGGAGAGTTTGGCCAGCTGGCGTGGCCTCGCTTGACAGCTCGTCAACTATGTCACTGACACGCCGCTACCGGTATTTGAGCGGGGTCGTGTTTATTCAGGAGCCATATTAAGTTAGTTCCCGGTTACCTTGTCTATTCTCGCTCAGTACGCGCCGCGTCTCCAGCACGTTCATAGGCTTCGCGGACGTTTCGGTGCGTCGCGCAAATTACACTCGCGTAAATTTCGCAATTTTCAGTTCTAGTGGACGTCTTTTGTTATTTTAGCAGTGCGCAACAATAACAACTTTTAATTCACAGCTGAGGGCCTTTCCGTAGAGTGTTCTGCTAGACGAGCGTATACGAGAATGCCATCGTTTGTACGCACGCGTTTTCGAGAGAAAGAATATATTTCTTATATTGTAAAGTTAACTAAAGCCCTTCATCCGAGAGTTTCGCCAGAGCTTTGTTTCTTCCTAACTGCATTTCCTCTTGACTATGCGTCAACATGTCAAACGAGGTAACTTGATCGAAGAGATCGCTACTCCTGATATGGGGTGGCCACGCCGTGCATATGCTTACCGCGTGCTTCCACCGAACTCTTTCAACAATGAAACAGCGATCTTGTTCTCCGAACATCTAGGCATCCGGAAGGCTACGAAGAATGAAATAGAATAAATGAAGGTTGTGCGAGTTCGCTGGCATTAAAAACGGCGCCGGCACTAACGTTTGTCGTAACTTTAGAGCCGTCCATTTTACAACGGAAGGTTGCTCAACGGCCTTGTCGAACTCAACGGCTCAACGGCGGTGTCGCGCTGACGTAGACACCGCACGAGGATGGAGGAAGCTTTTGCTCGGGCTGCACAAACACTGGCGGTATTTTGTTCCTGTGTCTGGCAACTTTGAGAGTTTGCTCAACGAGATACGAGATAGAGGCCGTGGCATCGAGATCGCCTAACTTGTCGTGGCTTGCGCTCTTGCTCATGTCGTCCGAGAAGAGTCTTCAATATTCATAAATGCCGTCCTTGAGCCGCTCCTCATAGAACTGGTTTTTGATTCCACGCCCTTTGTGTTGCATCCAACCATTCAAGAAGCATCGTTGTTTTAGAAGAAAGCTGTTCGTCCGTTTTCTGCATCTAACAACGCTGCTGCCATAATCGCGTCTCGCCGTTTCATGTGCGGCTCGATTTTCCTACTCTTGTCAGCGCGCACCGAGCCCTGTTGTCCAGAGTGTGACCGCTAAATGCGTCTGATAACACTGACATCCCCCTCGGCTCCCCGTCGTGAATGCTTGAGTCGGGGAGGAAGTCCCGCTGGTTCCGCCGATCACTGATGTCACGCACATCGCTCCCCGAAAAGCATCTCCGCTCTCTTTATGTTGAAGGATTTTGGGGGCTCCTCATCCCTAAGCTTACAGTGCATGGGAGCTATGCGCTTGTCGGACCAATAGAACCACCTTTCTCTCATCGCCTGGCCCCGCTCTCTGCGCATGGGTATGTGTGGTGGCGTGATCACATGGATACAAAATTTATGTGTGACTGTACCGATGGGCACGTAGCCTCTACCGCTCTCTCAGCGTAAGGATGAACGTGGCATGTCGTTGCAACTCGTACCCTTTTAGTATTTCTGGTAGGTCCAGCGTTTCCACACGAGCCCCTGTTTATACACAAAAGCAAAGCGAAATAGGAACGTGTTATTACAACGTATATACACGTTCTTAGTATTTCTGGCGAGCAAGGTTTGTTAGATGGAGTTGTGAAGACTTGTTGCAAAGTGCGGAATGGTCCAATCGATTTTTTTGTTCTTTATTTGTTAAGCATTGCCACTCTTTCTGCTCACAAATGTTATGATAATATTGTCCTGCTAATTGTCTGTCAGTGTCTGTGGTTAGCCGTCATTCTTTTTATAGAAACTGTAGAAACGTTTCTGCAGCATTAAATTTTCTCCAGAGGCAGCTGAATAGGATCGAAAACTACGTAGCATGACTAGTTTTAGCGACAAATACAAGCTCGTAGAGTAAATGTGAATATGTGCTACGTTTTTAGAACTTTATCTGTAACGCCATTATTTTGAAGCAAGGACACGTTTTGGAACAAGACTCAGAATGAAAATAAAAAGGATATAAAAAAAATCTTTGTTTTTTGAAAACAAAAACAACTTGCATAACGCTCTTTCGGACACATTACTGCGTCTTTATATCTCTTTGTCACCCTATTCATAACCACAGTCAAGGCGTGGTTAGATTCGAGGAATGTTTGGGTTTCGGGCTGGTCTTATAGCTCCCAGCTGAATCCAATCACCATTGTTTACCCAAACTTCCCCTAAGGAGGATTCTATTGCTAGGAATGACCTCCCGCAAAAGTCTTCGCCTGAATGTAAGTTCTAGTGTTTACCCAATAGTGTTTTTTTTGTTGGTTTCTTTTGCACAGATTGGAGTCTTTACCGCTGTATAGTTTTTATTGTCTTCCGCATCATAGGTCACTACGCTTTCTTTATTTATAGTTCTTTTTTTCTCAACGCCGAGCATATAACCCTCCAACCAAGATAAATATTTTTTTTTTTTTTGAGTTTGGAAATTTATTTTTATCGGTTTCAAAATGGGTTTAGTAGCCCTTTTGCTAAATTACCCAAGCACCAAGAAACATGCTGCGAGTGTAGTTACCCGCACTGCACGTGCTGGCGTCTGCTGCAGTCAACTGTTCTAAACAATCTGAAGGGCAGGTCGTCTGCGTCTTCCGCAGGAGTTGCGGTGACGTCAGGACTGACGCCGAGCTCTGATTGGCGTTGACTGAAAGATGAGTGGGTAGACCTCAATGCTAGATACCAACTCAGGTCTACCCCTATCGTTTTCCATCAGCCAATAAGAGCTCGGCGTCATTCTGACGTCACCGCAATCCCTGTACAAGAGGCAGACAGACTTGCGCTCCGCATAGTCTAAAACAAATGGCACTTTCAACGCGCGTTTGTCAACGCATGATTCTCGCTATCTACTTGGAATCTTTTCGTACCGAGATAAGGTGAGCGCGTGTACCTTTGTTTCCAGCATTGTCCTCCGTGCTCGGGTAGCTTTAATCGCGAATATTTTTAACCGGTTATACTGGTTAAAGTTTTACTAACAAAAATAAGTGAAAAAACACAAAAAAGCAACGCTTTCACTACGCAGACATCTGACAGAGCACACCTGAATGAAGGTAAACTTTAGGAGAAATTGCTGAGCTAAAGTAAACTGTAGGGGCGAGATTCGTAACTCCAAAGAAGTGGAGGAGTTATACGTGTCCCAGTTGTACTTCAACGCCGTGCGAGTTTTTTGTTTCCTTGTTTTGCACAGAAGAGACTATGTTGTGAACCATCAAGGGAGCTCGCCACTGCCGGAGAATACCAATGAACCTCTTTGCGCTCCGAAGTAGTAATTCGTGGTGTGAGGTGTCCCTTTGACTGTTTTCACCGTACGCTTCAAGGCTGATTTAAATATCCTAGATTGCATATTGCGCCGTTCATCACCTATTGAGCAAAGGCTAAATGTTTTTTTTTATTATTGCCCGTGGGAATGACCGAAACCGATTAATCGATGAATTCATCGGTCAAAGGGCGGCGATTGATTGGGGTTAAAATATTCCGATCGACGGCCAGACGTAGTTCTATCGCATTCAACGAGTGTATAATGGAGACAAAGTCTGCTATAGGTCCTACCCACTAATCATCCGAGCCTGAGTTCGGCGTTCTGACGTCATCGCGCTCTCGTCTTCCCCTGTCCCTCACTTTCTCGGCGCATACGTACTCTATCGGTTATTAGAAGAAGAAAGCCTTTTTGCGCATGCGCAGTTCCCACCGGCTAATTGAGCGAACAGAGTCTCTGGTCCATAAAGCCGCAGTCAGACCGCTCGTAGTAAGTCATACAAAAGACAGTCTGTAGACACTGTCTGAGGTGCGTTTCTTTTTAGGCTTAGGCTATAGGTGGCGCAAGCTGCCGCCCGTTACAAAGCGTATAGCCATTAACGTCCATCCATCCATCCTTCCTTGTATGATCGTCCTGTCACATTGCTCGTACGAAAACTGTCTGCAGAAATGTTTGTAGCGTGCAGATGTACGAAGCAAACGCGATTGACGCGTGTTCGCAGACGACTCTGCCATCATCTGTACAGCGAATGCCGTGTCTTTTTGTACGATGTATGATTCAGTGTGACAGCGGCCCGATGAAATTGATGAGTACAAGAAACGTGGGGCTCGGTGCATAAACAGGGAAATCCAGATCCTATGAATACAGCAGTCCCATACATATGCCCGCCAAGGAATGAGTGAATTCCTGGCTATATAGCTTTCAACGAGATCCCTTCGCTCTTCGACGGAGCTTTTGCACGAACCGAAGGTCTCTTTGTAGCGCGCGGCGTATATATACACTCGGATGGAGTGTGCTGCTGCCGAACCCTGGCATTTCACCGAATCGGTTGCACCGAGAACTTGGAAAAAAAAAATATATATTTGATATTTGAGTCTTGCCAAACCGGGTCGCATATAAAGCGCGCTCCCATCAAAGACATCGTCTGCTGAACAAAGTTGAAACACACATATGAGACGCTCGGTAAGATGCGTCGGAGATGTTCGTAATAATTTTATTTTCATTTTCGTGAGGACCGAGCGAGGAGACGGCAGTACTCTAGAAAAGATAACGGTGCGGCAGAGTCCTAGAGAGCAACGAGAAAGACGAATATAGTACGTGCATAACTAATGGTATTTGCTGTGGAAGCGAATCCATTGCATCTCGTCTACCAAATGGAATGTACGGTGAGCTGACATTGTCATAAATGATCCGAAACTTCCGTGTTTGTCTTCACTTTGTTTGTTTGTGTTTGCGTGTGTGCGTGTGTGCGTGGATGTGTGTGTGAAACGGAAACAATAATTGAATATGATTAAAATTTGACTTAAAGGTCGCGCGAACTGGCAACTTCTGTATATGTTTTGGAAACAAAGGCGATGGGCTTTACGCTTCGCACATTTATTTTACTCTAAATATATAAATCCCACGGCTGTTCATAATTTAAAAGCTTTCTGGTGAGCTCGATGGTTCTCTGACTGCAAGGCGTTTATCGAGAGTTCGTCAAGCCGTCTAGCGTGGCTTTTTAAAATTGTGGTAGCATTTCCTTATGTTCCATCCCTTCCCCGTGAAAAATTCCGGTCGTCACATTGAAACGCACACGCCAATCGCGGGAGAGTGAGCTAAACTGCGTCGACACTGTCAGTCTTGTACAGATTACTCGAAAAAAGTAATCATTACAATTACTCGGTTAAAAATATTAAATTAAATTACTCGATTACTGGCGAAGAAAAGTAATTAGCCGTTACTTGGAAAAGAACCGTTACATTTCCGATTATTTCGAACTTTGAGAAGCGACAGATTTTTCTGCCGGTTTGAAAACAGGTCTTTCGTTTTGTCCATTGTTGGATTAGAATCACCGAATTATGGTCTACTTGTCTTCTGAGTTCACCAATCTTGGGAAACCATCTTTTTGTCAAAAACTTGATTCGAGATTTTTTTTTTTTTGGTAAGAAACTTGTACAAAGGGGCCATTAGAAATGAAAGGCGATAACTTGGCGAACTGTGGAGGCTGCGGCCCCCGCGACCCAATAAGGGCGCCGGAGCAAGGCACGTGATAACACTCCATGGTCGAGGCCACCGGGGCCTCGTTACCGCCACAGCAACAGAGCCCTCCGCGACAAAAAGTAGTTCTAGGCTTCTTTTCTTTTAACGGCAATTGAACTCGCGCGATTCCATCTAAAACGAGAGGATATGAAGAATAAAGAATAAATAATCACAAATTTATGAGTTTCAATTATATTTAAACCAAAAAAGTGACGCCACATCCGTATCCGCTCGATTTTATTTCGCCTTGTAGCGCCGTGACCGTTGGCGATCGCCGGCGATTGCAGCCGTGTAATCGGCGGTTTCCGCTCAAAACATCGCACTGTGCCCTGGCATTAGCACCCGTCACAGATTCGCGGCTAAATTGAGCGTATGGTTGTCTCACGAACTGTTCCCGAAGTGCTCGCTATTCTAGCGGACGGATATGTTGCTGCGGTGGACGTTCATCCGAAGTTGGTTGGTTTCGGAGCAGACGACTCTTGGCTAGCAGACGACAGCCGGTTCCTCCGGGCCTCGCGCCTCGCATTTGGCGTGGTGACACAAATGCTCCCGTGACGTCGGGTCACGTGCCTCGCTCCGACGCTCTTATTGGTTCGCGGTGCTCTAGCCTCCACAGTTTCGCCAAGTTATCGTGAAACTTAGTAAGGGATCTTAGTACTTCCAAAATTAATCCGAGTAGTCGACTATAAGTAATTCGAATACTTGTAATGTCTACCGTACAAATCTGGACACTGTTAGCGTCAACACGACTTGGGGAGCTTTTTTGCATTTTATTTGGAAAGGGTATTGGCGGGCATCAGAATTTGCCACTTAAGTAAGCACCCCAACGGAGCACTTTCCAGGACATGTAGTAGTTCTGATGACGGTCCTCCACTACCGAAAGAAGTACAGAGAAAACCGGCGGTGGCTCGTTCGCGCTAACAGTGCCGCGGAGTGTACCTCGTACGGTTCTCCTCTTGTCGCGCGTGCAAGCGCTGGTCGCGGGGGGTAAGCGCTCGCTGGCCGTGCCACAGTCTTCAGAGTGTCACGCACGAGGAATTGGAGCGAACTGAAGAGAAAATGGTCGAACAGAGGCGGCGACGTGCCGAGCATGACCGTGCTCGGCGTGCCAAAAAGACGCCGGGCGTTAAGTGCGACGTTTGGCTAGGGTCAGAGAAGAAAGGCGGTCTCAGTCTGTACGCTAGAAGGAGCCCCATGAAGCCGAGGCGAGGGCGACGGCGCTTTATGAAGGCATCGCCTTCATAAAAGACACGCAATGCTATCACATTTCGACGTCAGTTATATACGGCGAAGCACCGCAGAAACATGGGCCCGTTTTTTTTTTTCTTTGTCCCCACCATTTTTGTAATGGGAATAAACTATTATTAATATCGAGACATACGAAGTGTATTTTTTTAACATGTCCGCGAAACGGGTTTTTAGACAGAATACCAGCAGCTTTTTAAAGCCTGAAATACATTTCTTCTTACGCGTATGGCTTTTTCTCGGCCGGAAGCCGCAGTGTCTCTTCGGGGTCCCACTTATTTATTTGGTTAATGGTTTCATATTATACTTACTGCCCCTACACACGCGATAGCAGCGCAACATTTTGCCCGACATGGCTGTGTGTTCTGTTTGCATCTCTGTGTCTTGGATCTGCAGGAACAAAAGATTCATCTCTACGTCCCGCTAAAAGCCATGCGGGCGTTATAGTATTCCTATTTTTGTGATGCGCAGCGAGAATAACGAGGAAAAGTAGGCCGCAATGCCAGCATAGATCGATTGCTCGCAGTGACGCTGGCGACATATTGCTTCTACATACTACGCCCACCCCTAAGCTGCATGACATATCGGCGGAAGTTCTACGTGCTTGTTGGAAGTGTCCTACATCTATCTTTCGTCACGTGATCACTCTTTCGCCGCCCACGCGGAGAGAGAGGGCTGCAGGTGATGAGAAGGAGGCCGCTGATTTGTCTGGCGATTGCAGAACTGTCAGCTTAGGAGCTACAAACTGGAGCAGGTTTTATTTTTGTCCTCGTTTTCGATGAGGACGTTTTGCACAAGAATGCGAGCCTGGAGGATGCCGTCGCCAGCGCCGCCTGGCGGACGTGATATATAATGCGAGTCTCGCGTTCATCTTGTACTTGGATGTCAGTGGTTGCGCGCATGTGCCGTGATTAATGAACTACTTAATTAGCTCGGATTTTATGGCAATTTTAAGTCACGCGCATTGATCGTCAAATGAAGTTGGTTTATTTGACAAACTGCACTGCGGTTTGTCAGACATCTAACCATTAAACTGTTTTACTCTATTTGTTTTATTCAATACTGTATAATAATGACATTGATTGTCTTGTTCCCGTGTGCATAAAATGACTAGAAAATGTATACCTTTATAATAAAAAAACATTATGCACCCCTTCCTAACACCTCTCCCGAAAAAGATAGTAGTATCAATAAATAGAAAAAAAATTAGTCGTTAGATGTTTACATAGCAGGAGTTCAGACATCTAGCGATGAAACTAAACTGATCATTAGATGTTTAGAAAGCGGGAGTATAGTTTGCCAGAGTATGCATGGCGTCACTGGTTCTCGCTGAAGATGGGAAATTTAGCCGGGGCAGTACGACTGCTAGCCTCGGGATCTTTAACGTGCATCGTGGAGTAGTGATAAGCGACCCGCATGCTCAGGATGTTTGAGCCCTGATAAAACTACCGCGTTTTTAACTTGACATACGCTTTTTGAAGAAAATGAAAGCGCAAGAGGAGACAAAAGCGGACGTGTATACATGTACGTCTTTGTCCCTCCCTCGTGCTTTTTCTCTGGTTGGAATGAATAGTAGGTAGGCCTAAAGGTTGCTGCCTCTGTCTGCACTGCACCCGTCGAACGCTTTGCAACGCGATATATATATATATATATATATATATATATATATATATATATATATATATATATATATATGCAGGGAAGCTTTCAGCGGAACAAAAGGTTAAAAGAAGTTTTAGAAAGAACTATGGTTTCAATCGTGTATGTTCTCTCTTAATGTAAAAAAAAAAGAAAAAAAAAAGCCATTATGAGATTGTGTCTTTTTGAAAGACACATTAGTAACAATATCAAATTCTCCCCAACATGTCCACATGACCTATACAATGGAGCGGAAAGTCTGAAGACATGTATGGCCACTGACATCTTCCGAAACGCAGGGCGTGTCTTTTACGATGGGACTTAATTCTTGCTTCGTAATCGGTTCTTCAACGTTCTTATCGGTTCGGTCCGCAATCCCAGTGGAAAAAGAGCGATACTACGGAGCCTGGAACGACGTCTGCGACCGGTGGGTTGAGCGTCCTATGCGGAGCGAAAGTTCGTCTGCTTCTTGCACAGGGGTGGCGACGATGTCAGAACGCCGAGCTCTTATTGGCTGATTGAAAAAAATAAAAAATAGTGGGTAAGCTTTGCTTCATTTAGCATCGAGGTCTACCCACTATCCTTCCAATCAAAGCCAATCAGAGCTCGGCGTCGTTCTGACGTCACCGCAACTCCTGCGCTAGTCGCAGACGAACTCTGCTATCCGCGTAGACCGCGTCAATAGCATCGAAAGCATAGTCCCGAACTGGCAACAAATGACGTCACAAAAGCCGTAGCGTCATGCTGTCGGCCGTCGCGATCCTGGCGGTTGGTCGCGGAAGTACCGGCGAAAAACACGAGCGAACGTGACGTCGTCGTCGCCGGCGCTCCCAACTTCCGGCATGCCAAAGCTACTGTTGACTGCCGAGCTGGGAGAGCGACCCGCAGCAGAAGAGGCGTCTGACACATCCACCGCCAGGATCGTGGCCGGCGACAGCGTGGCAGCTTTTATGACGTCGTAAAGCGGAAGTCGAGGGATTCATTTGTTTTTACATGGCAAACACATTAGGCGAAGACACTGGTGTCACACGGTTACCCTTGAAGGGGCCCTGCAGCAACTTTTTCACCGGTTTTTAATTTGCACCGAACCTAAGCGCACTGAACGTAGTAACTGATAAAACTTTTCTCTTCGCGAAATTCGCTTTATTTTAAAAGTTACAGGCAAATTAGAATAACAAAAACAAGCACAAAAATAACCTCCTTCATGACGTCGTAGGTCCTGTTTGAGTGACCGTGAACTAGAGGAGGATAGTGAGCTCATCGAACGCTCATGGCTGTCGCACTCCGTGTCGACGGCGTCGAGAGGGCGCCACTAAAGCGTGTGTTCGATAGGCTGTATGAAGCGGCGGCCAGGGCTGCTGCATTGCATTTGCTGCGCGATAAAGCACTAATTCCGCATGATACTTCATTGGCCACAAAGGGTAGAACGATAAGCCCCACATCACGTGCCGAAGGCTTCGAGAATGCGCGACATTTACGAGCGCAGCGCACACATTTCTGGAGCATGACACAGCGAAAAGCCTGATACTTCTTCGGAGTAGAGGCGCCCGCTCCGGTTGTATGAACGCGTAGTTCACGTTCCACGATCTGGCCCGCCTGGGCCGTAGCTTCCGCTGTACTGGCACGTTACGCGATCACGGCTTCCTGGGATACCCCAACGCATTTCTTGCGTCAGACACTAGGCCTGAGCGGCGCTATCCAGAGTAAAAGCTCACGTTTGGATCTAATGCAGCCGCCACTCCCAGAGTACTGCAATATTTCTTGCTTCAGTCGCTAGATGGCGCCAAACCAAACAGCATTGCAGGTTGCCTATCAGCTATTTCAGAAGTGATGAGTGCGCGTGCAACTGCTTTGATGGGCACTCAAGATGCTCAAGCGCACGTGCGCCCATAGCTTTGACTGCATAGCCGCAGAATGTTATCTCGCAAGCATTGTGTGGTAACTGTGTCTTAGCGTAACGCGTAACTGCAGTTCAGTGTGCCCGTCTAACAATGTGCTCAGTGACATACGCAGCGTGCGAGTTTAATTTGAGGTGAACGCGTGCTGCTCGCTTCGATGCACGCCGACAGGGCGCAAAGCTACGGCGGTGTTTTTACCGAGACCGGACTTCCCTGTTTGCCAAGAGATCGAGAAAAGTGACGAGAGGCACGCGGTTCCCCCCACGAAACCGGCCCACTTTTTGTCGATCCCCCAAACAGAGGCCGCGCGGCCGCCTTAGCGCATGCGCCGAAAGCTTTCCCCTCTTCGCTCTCCATCCTCCCCTCCTCCTCATTCTTTTTTTTCTCCGCATCCCAGAAATCAGCATCCGATCCGCGCCGCTCGCCTTCCACTACATTCAGTCTCGTCCGAACGGTCGAACGCCAAAGTTGGGATAACGCGTAGTCGTTCCGCTATCCCTCGATCGCGACTCTCTTTTTGTTTTAACCTTCTAGGTTTTCTTGTTTGTGTTAGGTTTTTTTTTTATGTAATTGCGTCTCCCGTCTAGTTTAAAGCTGCGAAGTTGGGATTCGACGATTTAAAGCAGTTTTTCGAACTTGAGTTTTCGCCCGCACGCGCTCGAAGAAATCGAAACTTTTCTTCGGGTTTCCACAAGTCACGTGCTTCATCGAGCTGCGATCAACGGAGACGGCGGGTCACGTGGTGTCGCGTTCTCGTCGTCGGCGATGACTCGGCGGATTTGTCGACGAACTTTCCGGACGATTTCGGATTGACGACGGGGCCGCGGTGGTCGGTGGTGACGCTTCTTCTGGAACAAGAAAGGAAGCGGAGCACCGTCATGCGACTGCCGGATGCTCGCTCGTGGAAAAGTGCTTCGTCACGGTGGGTCGCCAGCTGTACGAGAGTTGAGCGGTGACATCTCGTGATAGTGGTCGAGACGCGGAGTGTTCAAGCGCCAGCGCCATTTGCGTTTATTTTTATTTTTTGTTATCTTTTAAACTGTAGTTGTGTCTCTGAGCAGGAAGTGCAGAGAGTGCGTTTTATGAGGTCGGTTCTCTACGCCATGGTTTACTCGGCTTTCAGAGAAACGCTTGGCTGAACTGCTACTTTGCTCCAGATTTTTGTATTGTACAGACGGCTTCGGTGGAGGTTTGCCGAACTTGTGCATCACTCTAAAGTTTCGAGTTTGTGCTTGTTCTTATCTAATCTGCTTATTGAACTGTGGTATCCTTTTCAACCGAGTTGTGTTATCTTTTCGGTGTTTTTTGTTTTCCAACTGTTCGGTCTGTGGTGAAGTGGACGTCGTGACACGGAAGGCTAAGAATAAGTTGGTGAGGTGTGGTTCTGGTCTTCGGCCGCAAGAGGCGCTTAGTGAAACAGTGCTGTGTGGAGTGGCCCTTCTATGAATACTGGTGTCTAGTGGAACTTGCAAAGGTAAACTTCAAGTCGGCAGCCGAATTCGGAAGGTGAGTTCTCCTGATTTCGAGCACTCTGTTCTATTATAGTCCCCGACGATTTATGAAACGCAGGTGTCTTATTACGGCCCCGCAGTCAATGATGTTGTCGCGCTAACCGGTAAGCTCTATATGAGCTGGTTCTGGAAGGAAATCTATATGACCTGGTTCTGGAAAGGCCAACCAAAAGCGCCGAGGTTGAGGTTTGCGTTAAAAAGTGAAAATTTAAGTAGGTACACCTGAGCTCTGCACAGTTCGTTTGTTGTCCCGGAAACATTAAAGTAAAGAAAACGGCTCTTCCTCAAACATGCATTAACTTCGTTACAGTTATTATTATTTTTTAACTTTTAATTGCAGGCGTTTAACTCACTTGGAGAGCCTAAATATCAGGGCAAATTATACGGGAGTACTCACCGTGGGAAAACTCCCAAGATTCGATCCATCAAAAGTGTTCTCGCGGTGTTCGTTGTTTGTTCGCATTAATCGAACAGACAGCCGGCACTCCTCGCCAACGTTAATAGGTCAGCTTTATACGGCGACCCGGACAAACTTCCGCGGTATTCCTTGTTCTCTTTTACAAACGTGTCGTTTTTGTATCCGAATGTAGGAAACACATGAAACGCCGGTCGTCGCCTTTTATGTTTTTCGTTCAGGATTCGGTCTTAGACGTTCATGGACTAATGCAGCATTCTCCACGATCGGGTGGCGATAAATAAACCAACCCAATATGTGAAAAAAGAATTAAAACACTTGCGGTTTTCTTTTATGACTACGAGACCGCTTTACACGATTACAAGCATGCGTCAATGAAATGATACAAATTTAGAGGAATAACGTAAGGGCGAAAATGAGCTGCTGTATGCTAAACATTTCGAAGCAACCTAAGACCGAAGAATACGAAAGCAGCGATGGAAGTGCTGAGCCATTAACGCCACATTGCGCCATGAACGAAAAAAGTCTGCTACATTTTGCATCAAAAATGCCATTTTTGCTAAACTTGCGCCACACATTAATATTTTAGTATTGGTCCATCCTAACGTTCAGAGAAGTAGAAGGAAAGGAAAATTGTACAAATATAAATTTCAAGACGTCTCTCTACTCATTATATAGTTTGTTTCGTCTTAGGTCAGAGCACAGTTGAAGGCTCGAACAAATACAACCACAAACACACACACTGAAGTGTGTGTGTTTGTGGTTGTATGCTCGCTGCTCTTGATTGATTTACCCGATGAAAAAACGCGTACCAGGAGATGGACGAATGCCACGATGTTGCGCTTTGATGCTGCGAATCAACCGGCAAGAGCCGTTGATGCTGGCCATAAACCGCTATCGCCGGTTGATGCGCTGACTGATTTATCGCCGACATCCGTCTATGTCAGGAACTAAGAGTCCCCGAGAAAACTTTGCGAAATTGTAGGATGGCCGATTGCGGCTACTGCTGATAAAACAGAACCGAGGTCTTGTACTCCCGAAAAAGATCGCTCGATTATAGTGCCTGCCACGTGCCTCCGTTCCGTGGCTGTGCAGGGTACCGTGGCACTTGCGCGGCTCGCGTCAACTTCCATCGCCTCTCCCCAGAGTGCGCGCGTCTAGCTTCACCGCTTTCCATCGGAGCGCTAGGAGCAGCGACCGACCTGGGGGAGCGCCTGGCTTAGCGAGCTCGGGATTATTACATGTCCACCTTCTTTGTCCAAATTGTAAGTTAATTTCTAGTTAAAAAATACGAGCAAACGAGCGGAGAAAGAGAGAGGAGAAAACACGGGTCTATAAATAATATTTTAATACGGTAGTTTATTCATATATATTCAAATATATATGAATAATCAGATATTAAAATATTCAGATATTCAAATATTCATATATACATATATATATATTCAAATATAAATATATTTGAATAAAAACACGGTATTCACGGTAGTTCCTGTGCAGCTGTCCATCAAATGAGCAGCGAACTTTGACGTAACTCTGGATCCTACGAGAGTAAAGAGCACTTTCACCTTTAAAGCACAAGTGCAGGCTTTTATAATATTTCTAGGCGGTTTATTTCTGCAGTTTATGATGTTAAGAGTCTTGAGTTTTGTAGGTTCATTGCACTTGCGGGACGTATCTTTATTGTTAGACGTGTTAGTGGATTTGCTGTTTTTCTTACTGCCACTTTACAGACTAGAGCCTTATTTAAGAATGCAGTGTTCCTTTTACACCCTATCTATTCTCATCACAAACGGTAATAAGTAATACGCTCGAGTATCCAAGAGGAAACCCTCGACCACTTTCATAAATGAAGTCATTTAGAGATTCAATCACGTTTTCATTCTCAAGTTATGTGCTAACAGGATATGGCATCTGCTCCAAAAGCATCTGTGGCTGCTCCAAATCAATATTTTGCCTGCTACAGAAGCTGCTACAAAAGGTCAAATGCCGCTTCCATCGCTGAGAAAGTTGAAACCAAAAAGCAGAGAAGGAGAACGTATAAAAAAGACGTTAT
>JAZHYW010025862.1:0-14052 GCA_037355805.1 Ixodes ricinus | reverse complement strand
AAAACGATGTTTGTGTCCGCCTCGAGCGGGTTCGAACCCAGGAGCGATAACCGCTGCGCAACAAAAGAAAGACCGGCGCGATAAGCGCAGCACCACAACCGCGAACTACGCAGGCGGCATAAACGGTGCTTATCACCTTGAGTGCGGTCGCCCGGTGCGGCTCGTGGAGGTATGTCGTGCAAAACTCGTTCAGGAACTTTTCTGAATTGTACTACCGTGAACATACCTGGCTGGAGGAGTCGCGCATGGTCCCGGCCTCCTTAATCATCTGTTCCTTTTTCAGGGGTCTCCCTAGATTAATTTAATAGCGCAAAGTTTGTCTCTCTCTCAACATTTCCCATACAAACTGACCAGAATTTCTAAACGCATTTGGAACCACCTTCCGCTCTTTTTAGGCTCTTTTTCAGTGTCGAGGCGATGTCAACGCTCATCATGAACCCATGTCTGGCGAAACTTTGATAACTGCGCGCACATATTTATTTTATGGCGAGAAAACGAATTTTTCCATTGAAATTTTGAGAGGGTACCGGCGTCCGGAGATAGATGGCGCAAGTGAACCGTGTCCGTGATCGCTGGGTATGATATTACACGCGGTCGCAGTAAGCACGAGGAGTGATACAACTCACGTGACTTCCGGCGATGCCTCCTTCTGACCGCCCCGACATCTTGCGGTACATTGTTACGTCACAGGGCATTGGTGGGTACTTTGAATTGGCATGGTATTTTTATTGTTTTATCAAAAAATCTACGCAACTCTAAAGTGAAACAATTTTTCGGTGATATCCTGATACATCATTTTAACGTCTAGCATGAAAAAAGAAATTGGGGGGGGCGTGTCTGAGGCCCTTTAATAGACCGTGAGAGACGTTCTGATTGGTTATTTTTCTGTTTCATTTCATTCTTCCTGTTAAAATATGGCTGTCTTCTAGGCGGGAGATGTGTGCTGTAATAAAGTCCTCCCGGTATGTCCAAAGTCAAATACCAGAAGCGTTTAGTGTTGACATTTGCCGAGGTTTCGGTTTGTTGGGTGGAAGGAAAGTATCAGTTATGTCACCGCGCTATGTGAATATATTTGCCAGTAATTGTCTTTGCTCGACAAGTTTTTGGTTTATGTGCGTGATTTGTTTAAAATTTTGGATATATTCAAGTGTCATGTTCTGTTCAACGGACATGTTCCTTTCGTTTAACATGTTATTTGTTAGACTATGAATTTTGTAGTACATTTGACACTCGTGTTCTGAAGAGGCAGGCCAAAGGGTTGATTTATGACTTGTAAGTAATGTGGAAAAAATATTGGAACATTTATAACTATATATTTCTGTGGCGCATTTCGCAGCACACAAATCAATGAAGACATTTTCGCGGGAACTTTAACGGTGAGATTGTAATTAACATGGTGCATTGGTAGGGCTGAGCAATTGATGGATTAGCCTACCTACTATTTGAATAATTTCTTTAATCACCATCAATATTTTAATATTGATCGGTTGATTTCTGAGTTAGAACAAGTCAGGTGAGCAAAAACAACAGTAAACGCCTAGGCCGGCTTGCTAGAAACAGCGTTTCAGCTGACTGGTGAAAAGAAAGCACTGCCAAAGCCAGCTCACGAGCTGAGCGGGTCTCAAACTACGTCTCAAGACACTCGCGCGCACCAACCTTTGCAGTGCTTTCTTTCTCCCAGTCACAGTTGAGACGTTGTTACTGAATTCTAAAAAAGTAACGCTATGCCCCCAGTATGACCTTTATTTTGCTCCGTGAAATGAGCGATTTCTCCTTGACCCCTCCGTCCTTCGTGAGCCGATGTAAATTCGCTGGTGACGGGTAGAATTAACGAGGCGTTTCTTGCACACCAGATTTTTCTATCCATACACCGGCGAAACAAGCGTACATCTTCGTACCAGCATCACATGCTGTGTCGGTGCATGGAGGCACTGAAAAATATGTTTACTTTGTTGAAATACGCAAGAAGAAAAAAATATACCTGTAAGAGATCCCTGGAGATGGGCATGTTTGATAAGTTGATTGCGTACACAGTGCCAAAGACGCTTCCAGTACGATGGCGAGGAACGCTTCCAGTGCGATGATGCTTCATGGTAATCTTGGCGCGACTGGTCTAGAATGACCCCTTGGAAGCTTCGAAGATTTGAATGGACCGAAATGGCGATTTCCATGGCAACGTAGACAGATTAGCCAGTCGCCTTGCGAGGTCTTGGTCGCTTGCATGTTAGTATCCGTTTGTGTCCGGCTAGCAAGTAGGGAAGACAATGGCGTTACTACCCAGGATCCAGTGACTTTAGGGCCGGCTTGCTAGAATCAGCGTCTTATTCAGACTGTGAAGGAAAGCCTGCCAAGCCTAGGGCGCGTGAGCGCTTGCGGCTCGGCTTCTCCTGCCACTCCGCTCGTGCACTGGCTTCTTCAGTGTTTATTTTTCTTTTATAGTCTCAGCTAAGAGTATAGCCTCCTATATAATATTATTAATACTCTTTTATTTTCCTTTTTTCATTACAAAACGAAAAAAGGTGGAAAAGAGGGCAAAAAGCTGCTACTGCAGCTTGACGAGGCCCTAGTTCCCATACACACCTTGGCGGAAAAACAGCGTAAAATAAAAATACACTAGACCCAAAAAATCAAATATACACCAGCACACCACTCCAATCATTATACTTAGAAAGATAACTAAAAGACATATGCCACTCAGATAGAAACAATTTCAGAACACATGCGTGACACTACACGGTATCATATAGAAAATGGGATTGTAGTAGTATGTCCGCTAACATTCGATTTGACTTTCCAAATATACACACATCATTTGCTTCAAGTTCATTTAGTAAAGATGGCAACACATACTTTAATAATGTAAAACCATAATTAGTACAGGGTGTTGAAACATTCCAGGTCTCGCCATGGCGGGTAACGTATTTATGATCTAACTTAGTTAAACATGACAATGCAGAAATGAAAAAAGTATTGTTGTGTTTTAAGGCTACATTATAAGTCACCAACAACCGAAATCTGTGCAGCTGTTCAATAGGAATTACACGATGCTTGAAAAAGAGTTCCTTAGAAGGATGCAAAAAAGAAACATTTGAAACAATTCGAATAGCCCTCTTTTGGGTTAGTAGTAGTCTTGTTAAGTTATGTTTTGTTGTTTGGCCCCAAACTAAATGACAATATACATAGTGAGTATAAACCAAAGAGTAATATAAAAGCAATTTTACACTTGTTGGAAAGACATAACGGTTTCTACAAAGGAGACCAATAGATTTACTAGCTTTTGTATGGACATATTCAACGTGCTCATTCCATGATAATGATTCAGTGAAAAGTACACCCAGTGTTTTTACCGACTTTACCACCTCTAGTGTTGATGAGCCTAAGGTTATTTGAAACGAATAAGATATTTGTCTACTTCGAGGTCGAAATAGCACACATTTAGTCTTTTCAGAATTTATTTTTAGTCCATTTACTTTGGTCCACAAGTCAATGTTTGAAAGAACTCCTATTGCTTTCCTTTCTATATCATCTGCTGAGCCGCCTTTAATAAAAATAGTCGTATCATCGGCATAAGACACAAGGTTTGCATGCGGTACGCAATTTTCAATGTCATTTATGAAGATTATAAACAAGAGTGGCCCGAGCACACTACCTTGAGGTACACCAGTTCTAATTTTTTGAATGGTTGAAATATAGTTATTATTATTAACGAACTGCGTACGGTACTGTAGGTATGACTTAAATAGGTCTAGAGCCGTTCCACGTATACCGTAATTTTCTAGCTTCATGAACAAAATTTTGTGATTAATTAAATCGAACGCTTTGGAGAAGTCAATATATACACCCATGATGAGTTCTTTATTCTCAAAACATTCTATAATTTGTTGCTTTTGTACTAACAGTGCTGATTCAGTTGAGCGATGTTTTCGAAAACCGTGCTGACTATTAGAAATTATTGAAAATTTTTCTAGGTAAATATAAAGTCTTTTATGAATGATTTTCTCAAGACCTTTAGAAAAAATGGATAAAAGAGAAATAGGTCTGTAGTTTTTAAACGTATTCTTGTCCCCACCTTTAAACAAAGCGACAACCTTAGCACACTGCATTGCTTTAGGAAAAACACCAGAAGAAAATGATAGATTAAATATATACGTTAACACCGGTACCACTATGTCGAGAGTATGCTTAATCACTTTGATGTTAAGATCGTCTACATCTTGACTCCTGGAGTTTTTCAAGTTTCTAAAAACTGCAAACACTTCATCCTCATCAGTAGGGCTCATAAAAAAGAGTTTTCGAAATTACGTTTCATATAGCTGCTAGCGTCAAGCCCATCTGGAGGTGTAGCTATATCACTTGATTGGCTAACAAAATAATTGTTAAATGCATTCGCCAAAGCACAGCCGGACAAATGGTCGTCTCCGCAGTTTATATTATCTAATATTTGACGCTCGTGGTGAGGACGCAAGACCTTATTTACCCTTTCCCAGAGTATGCGCGAATTTTTATTATCATCTCTTGTAAAGAGGGTTGTGTAGAATGCGGACTTCGCGCGTCTTAACAAGCCAGTTAGTTGGTTACGATACCTTTTGAAGGCTCTTAGGTCTTCGGAGTCTCTTGTATTTAAAAGTGCTGGTACATGCCGGTTTTCTTATGCACTTTGTGCAACAACTCTTTCGTCATCCACGGCTTGCGCAATTTTTACACAGTTTTACGGTTCTATAAGGAAAACTATCATTGTACAGCTTTTTAAATGTTCGTAAAAAGGATTCATATGCACAATTGGCATCTAATTCCAAGTAAACTGTTTCCCAACTAACAGCGGGTACAGCCTGACAGATCGCCACGAGAAGCGGCCGCCAATATGAAAAAGGTGGAGCGCCGGACAACGGATGAGAGGAGAGCCACGTGACTGTCACCCTTCTGCGGCGAGACACCGAAACACACTTCTCCCGAGAGAATCAAGTGTGTTTCGGGTCCTCGCCGCTGCAAAAGCAATGCACTGAAGTCCAGGTTCCCCTACAGTAGAGATGGGCAAAACGGCTCACTTCAGTGAGCGGCTCGGAACGGCTCAGCTCATTGAAATGAACCGGCACATTTAAACGGCTCACCAGCTCACTTCGGTGACTGGGTCGCTCAGGAGCGAGCCGGATCTTTGAGCCGCTCCTTAAGGCTGCGGTCCCACGGCGGCCATCTTGAACAAGGCGTTAGTTCAACCAATAGATGGCGACACGCACCCGTGGGGTGGCCGAAACATTGGTTCACGGTGAGATGGCTCGAGCACCATCACGTTCCCCTCGTGGCCTTGCTCGCGCCGCTGCCAGCTGTGCTCAGCTGGCTCAATAGCGTGGCCCAGCAAACGAATGTATGCGAGAATTTCAGGCTTTGTATAAATTGTTCTCTGATATAGGGAGATGCGGTTCAGCGGTTGTCACGGGCTTTCGCAATAAATCTTACCAAGAAGGAATCAATTGTTGATTGACGTGTCAATACTCTTTCAATGAAAACTTCTGCAGGGATGCACGCTCAGTAGACTCAATCTTCCAAGACATCAGTGGAAGCGGACGTCAAGTAAACTGCTTCGCAATTTACGGTACTTACCTCACCATTATAATGACGACCGAAAAGTGACATAACGAAATATTGTGTTTCATGGGATCGAGATTTTGTAAAGGTTGTTACATTATAGTTCCCAGAAAACAAACGCCGTTGCAATATTTTCGAAAGTACCGATATAATGTTGTAAGTACAGCTTCGGAGGAGTATGATGAAAACCATCAGAATAAATAGGAAGACGTTTATTTGCAATGAACACGCTATGAATGAACGGCGTTTAGCGACGGCAAGTTATGAGCGTATGGGAATTTATAAGTTCACGTGATTGCTAACTATGGACATGCGGACAATGACGACCTGTTTTGTCGGGAGATGGAGTAGCGGTGATGACCTGATATCGGACGAATCGTGGCAGACGAACAAGCAAGTTTCTTCTCAGCGAATGGTAAGCGTCCAGGGTCAAGCACAGCACGTGGCTACCGACGTTGTCGACGTTTCGAACACTTACCACTTTCGACAAAAGTGCTGGCACATCAGCTAACTTTGTGGAAAGAGTCGAAGGCTTCCTCGAGTCCAGCGCCATCATGAACTGTAACTGAAAACGATCCACTCTTCACTCTGTGGGTGGCGAAACGTTTCCGCATCTGCGGAGTCATGGTCGATGCGTACTCTAAGTGGTTGGAAGTTTACACGATGCCTGCCACGACGTAAAAACGCGTCATAGACGTTCTACGCTCTCTTTTCCCTACTTTTGCCCTATCAAAAATACTTTTCTCTGATAACGCGCCAAATCTTGCTTCAAATAAAATAAACAAGCCCCCCCCCCCCAAAAAAAAAAATGGCATCAGGCATCACATTAGTGCACCATACCATCCTGCAACTAACGGGCAAGCAGAACAGTGGGTGTGCGAAACGAAAAAGCCCTCTTAATTGAAGCTTACGGAAGAAGCAGTTCAGTGAAGAATCGCCAGGTTCTTGTTCCAGCAGCACGCGACGGTTTCATTTTACACGGTAAAAACACCCGCCGAAACAATATGTTCGGCGGACGAAGAGCCACACCGCTCGATCTCATATGATACTATGGCCATGAATGAAGATCGAGAGACTCCCAGATCGGGAGTAATGGCAGATTATTCGGTCGGACAACTTGTGTACGTGAGGAATTTCAGCGGAAGTCGGGCCTTCCATGTAAAACTTGAGTAAAAAAGGCTCTATGTTGGTTGACAAGAAGGTGTCATCCCTCTGAAGACGTTGGATATCAATGCCCTTGAGTGTAAATATAACGAAATCACAAAACTCTCTTTGTGTATTGTGTAACTGCCCTTGTATTTGGTAGTAGAGGCTATGGTGGTGATTTGGACCTTTCACACCAGGCTCCTATTTCTTATTTTTCGCCTCATACTCCTTTGCGGTTTCAGTAGTCTTCAAGAATCTTTTGGAACGGGGACAATTTACGTCAATGAGGCCATTTGTTCCTAGTAGTCAATCAGGGAATGCTGCTAGAAATCCGTCCTTTATATTAACGAATAAGCCGCACTTCTGCACATTGCAGTTTTCCTGTTCCACGTACAGTTGTAAAGCAGCATCCTCATTGATTCTACCATATTCTGTTGCGGGTGAAGAAAGGTCTTTGGGTACACGATACATGAAACAAGTCTGGCACTGTACGTTGTGGTTCGACACCCACTAATATCGTCGTCCTTATAGAGCCTGATAATTTAATCATTACTTCGTCACCTCATATTGCTCTTCATCAACAGTAAGTACAATAGGCTACCGCCATATTACAATTCAAGAATTGAAAAATTGAGTCGTTCAGTCCTTCAATATGTTTATTAATTATATAATGTTATTACGTTACATTACCTCGAGACGATCGACGTCCATCGTCGATCTTCAAATACTTATATAAGGGGGGGGGGGCGATCGGTGGCCGAGTGCATGTCTAGCGCACACCAGCTCGGAACACGTGGAGCGAAAGCTCGCGCTGCAGAACCCACCCCGCCCCTGCCCGTTTCGATGTGGAAGAGCATCATACCGGCGTATGGTCGTGTATCACTACTGCGTGGTGCACGTTAAAGACCCCAGGTTTGCGGTTGTACCGCACTGGCTAAATTGCTCATGTACACCTGAGACACCAGACGCCCACTAAGGCGGACTAACTTCCGGCTGTATAAACATACACACAACAATTTGCAATTAGACGCACAATCACAAAGAACACAGCGTGTCACCTCTTTTTTTTACCGTCTTTTTTTAATTAGCGCAAGCTCGCGCGTTCTCTCTTTTGAGACGGTTAGAACTAACGTTGATTAGAAACAGTCGCACATAAAACCCGCGTTTCTCCTACCCGGCCGCTTCCTCCTCTCATTATGTGTAGGTGGTTAAAACTAAATAAGCTATAATAATGGTGTATTATTCATATTTAGTTTCAGTTTCAGTCAGGGGAAAGGAGGTTCGCGGGAAGTAGGGCCAATAAATGAGCTGCGCTTAGAGTATCGGCACTCTCTTTTTCGACAGTGTTGTGGACGCCGCCATTTTGGTGCTTGTGCAGAGCCAACGGTAGAGCAGGCGCAACTGCCGATCGTCATGATTCAAAATTGCGACTTCCTCAGCATTTGATTCGGTGTTAGGAAGCTCATGTAATATTGCTTTGCTTTGTCGCAAACTGTTTAATGTGGAGGACGGAAAAGCGTTTCTTGTGATTTCAGATACAGCTTCAAATAACTGGACACCATGATTTTAAGCCACAATATGGCCAAGTGTCGCTACTCTGAAGCGTAGCTTATTTAATGACACTATTCATGCCCTTGTTCACGAAGCTTGTAATACCTGGAGGGTCCATGACGTGAGCCCTGTGGATTCCACAAGCCACTACCTTTTGACACCTGCCTCTTCCTCATTGTTCCCGCTAGTGCCAGTAAATTAGCTATGCTTCAGAGTAACGACACTTGGCCATATTGTGGCTTACAATCATGGTTGCCAGTTATCCGAAGCTTTATCTAAAATCACAGGAAACGCTTTTCCGTCCTCCACGAATGTTTAAACAACCCGCGACAGAGCCTAGCAATATTGTATCAGCTTCCTAGCACCGCATCTAATGCAGAGGATGTTGCACTTTTGGATCATGACGATCGGCAGTTGTGTTTGCTCTGCGCAAGACCCAAAATGGCGGCGCCCAAAACAATTTTGGGGAACGGAGTGCCGATACTTTAAACGCAGCTCATTTAGTGACTCTAGGCATGAAGCAGTGTTGTAGGCGTTACCGAAAAAAGTAACTAAATACGTTACTCGTTACTTGCAAATAAAAGTAACGCGTTACCGACCTACGTTACCTCAAAATAAAAGGAACGCGTTACCGTTACCGTTACTGATAAAAAGTAACGCACGTTACTGTTGCGTTACTTTTTATTCACGAACTAAAACATTTGCTGTTTCGACGTTTGATATGTGCGTAAGCGCCATAGCTAAAATATGTCCATGCGGAAACTTAATTACCCTCTCTTTTTTAGGGTTTCACCCGAATAGTTACAAGAAAAAACGCGGAAGTATATATATGAAGCTGATTTCTAACATGTTGGCCCGGAACTTAACAGAAGAACCGGCCTCCCTCATTAGCACAGAAATTAAGACCAGCCGAGATTGAAACTTTGAATATATTTTATTCACAACATGTCGAAGTACAGATAGTTGCTGTGAGTAATTGATCGACAGCCAACAGAGCTGTGAGTGGCTCTCCGGACCCACGTATGAGCAGATCAAGGCGGCCGTGGACACGGGCGAGATTTGACGGGGAGAACTTTCCCTCTACGTCCGCGCCTATTTAGCGTAGGCGCGGACGTGTTATAAGAAGCGAGGTAGAATGTCCGATGCCAGCTTCGAAATTCAGCTGTTGCTGAAGTACAACAGCGGAGTGTGCTTCGGGTAACGGAGGAACTTGTTCACACTGACGGAGGAACTTGTTCACAGTGTGAACAAGTTCCTCCGTTACCCGAAGCACACTCCGCTGTTGTACTTCAGCAACAGCTGAATTTCGAAGTTGGCATCAGACATTCTACCTCGCTTCTTGGTAAACACGTCCGCGCCTACGCTAAATAGGCGCGGACGTAGGGAAAGTTCTCCCCGTCAAATCTCGCCCGTGCCCTCCACGGCCGCCTTGATCTGCTCATCACGTGGGTCCGGAGAGCCACTCACACGCTCTGTTGGCTGTCGGTCAATTGCTCAAGGCCTCCTCCGCTTTTCAAGTCCCGAAAACGGGAAAGGGAATGACACGAAGGTGTCATTCTCTTTCCCAGCGGGAAGCGAAACGCAGGCTTCGACGCAGGAATCTCCCAAATCCACCCGAAGCCGGACCTCTTTGGCCTTCCAGCCGAGGCGACGGCGGTAGCGAGGTCAACGAGCCGCGGGAGAAAACCAGTGGCAGGTGGCGTGTGACGTCAAATCTGACGAGCACCGACGTCAAAGAAAAGTGGAGGACAGCGGCATTTTTTGACTAAGGAATTTATGACTGGGCACTTAAAAACACACAAAAAAAATTAAAATTTAATTTTTTTAAGTTTTAGGAAGTAAAGTAACGTAACGTAATTTCGTTACACGTTACTCAAAATAAGTAACGTAAGTACGTTACCCGTTACTGTTTTAAAAAAGTAACGAGTACGTTACTACGTTACCAAAAAAGTAACGCGTTACCGGTAACGCCGTTACTTGTAACGCGTTACCGCCAACACTGGCATGAAGTGAACTCGGGTGTATTGTTTCCTCTTCGTCTTTATCGTTTATTGATTTCAATTATATCGAATAATGAACACTTTATATCACGCTACGCTTCTGTAATTATTTCTCTTAGATTTATTAACCTGACCCAGTACTTAAACCGTTCATTTATCGATAGGAAATCTTCAAATATATTTTCTAAATGTGAAGGTGAAACGACTCGGAGATTGATGATGATACAGACGCCAACGCCGCCCTCGAAATTTTTTTGAACTTAGAAATCAGCAGTTTTGTTTGCCATCCGCCAGGTAGCGCAACAAAACACCCAAACAGTTTTTAATTCTTTTTAAAATTAACTCAAGCTCTACAACTTTTAAGAAACCAAAGCAAGATCACTGGGAAAATCTAATACATCGCAATGTATATCTATTTTATACAATAAATGTTATTAGATGCCAATAAATCTGTTTGATGTCCAAAAAAGATGTGCGTCAAAAACAGGTAAGTTTGAAGGGCTCCCGGAGCGTTATGACTTTGAAAATAAAAAAAGCCACCGTCCACCTCTTGGGCAACTATTGTAGTTCTAAATGTTCTAAACGATTTTACCATGGTTTAATTATTTACTCAGCGGCATTTGAATTACGATGACTCGAAGCACAAAAAAGTGCTACGTTTGATATAGAATATCTAAACAAAAAAATATTACACAACATTAATTTTTTTTTCTGCATATTACCAAATATAATTACTACATCTGTAGCTAATTTCATTGCCCTAGCGCTTGCCATTAAAAGTATATTTGTGCTGAAAAATGTCAATTTTAGGGCAATATTTTGAGAGCTGTAAAAAACAAAGTAGTGCAAATACCAAAAAAGTATACCGTTACATTCTGCTCCGACATCATCTTAACAAAACTGCTCTATTGGAACCGTGTTATCTTTAATGAATCGTTCGTAAAACATGAACCAGCGGAGCAAGTGAGGGTCCGCGCCATCATATTCACAACGCTACAAATGCGCATGAACAGTATAAACCAATACATACATAATATCAAATGAAAGAGGATTGCATTGCCTTTCGAATGACATCAATCCCACAAAACAGTGCTTAAAAGGAGATGAGTAATGACCTACCAAAAAGTACCTAAACTGCCACATTCAGTGGGACCGTGGCCTTAAAGAACGAGTGAGCCGTGGTTCTTTCGGAGAGAGAAAGTCTGCTCTCTCTCGTTCACTGAGCCGTGCCCGTAGATGTCCCTAACCCTAATGTCGGAGCCGGGTGGCCGGCTCCACGGATGGCGCCGTTCGTTGACCGCTGCCATTCGAACGATGTCTCACGATTCTCGCCGATCGTGCATCGTGTACTGGTGCGGCGCTTCGAAGGTAGCAGTGAACTACATCTAACACTGTTATTCTACTCATGGCATATGTCATTTTTTCAAGGCCATTCAACTAGACTGCATAGCACAGGTTACATCGATAGCCCATCGATAGTGGGTTATCGACGGGAATAGGCGCGGGCAGGAAAGGGTTAAACGAAGTGCTTGAAGACATTCGTTGGCGTTTCTTTCGAAGCGGGTAATCAGGCATAACATCTTGTGAGCGAGCTCGAGGTGAAGGCAAGCCGTTAACCAATGAGGGGTTGATCTCCGCATGGCTACCATAGGCTCCGCAGAGGCTCCGTCGACGCTAGCGCCAAAGCCCCATTCAGTAATGGCCCTAGCAGGAAGGTCCCACTTTTGTCAACAAAAAGACTGTTTTCGTCGTCATGGCAGCAGGAACGGAACGGAGTTGCTAGTTAGTTAATTAGTTAGTTGGTGGTGCCTAACCCCTTTTGAGACAGGGGGTCAGCAAAAGTTCAGATTGCCGACACAGGTAAAAGTTTTAGTTTCTTGTTTTGTTCTAGCTTTTCCCACTCTTGGCACATTTTCACTGGTTGGCGATCACACGCACTCTCTCCCACTCAACGAGAATGCGCTTGGTTGCTTTCCCGCACTACTAATAGATGGCGTGCAAATCGCACCCGGTAAAAGACCCGGCCAATGCCCAGCTCTGACTCGGGACTCGGCACGGCTGACTGAACGAGAAAGAACCGGCTCCCAAAAGAACCGCCGCTCACTTTTACTGAGCCACGGCTCACTCGCTCATTAAAAAGAGCGGCTCAGAAGATCCGGCTCGCTCCTGAGCGACCCATCTCTACCCTACAGTTCTTGTATAGGCTCTCTACGGGAGCCAGAGTTGCGTGTTCATCTCCGTAGCGCCGTCTTTCCTGCAGGACATGTTGACTCCTGCCCGTCACGTGACTGAATTCGGCGAATAGCCGAACCGCGTGTTCGAGGGGCGCGGCGCGGCGCGTGCAACGTCTACTTTCTTGCACGCCACTTGATCCGGCTCCTCACGTGATCGGATCTCGGCGACAGCGGCGCGGCGTCACGTGGAAAATAGACGGCAACTCTGGCTCCCGTAGGGAGCCTATACAGGAACTCTAGGTTCCCTAAAGCCCCTCTATCCTGGGAAAAATGGCACCATTCATTGTTGTGGAAATGCTCGAGACACGTGCCGCGAACCACTTCTGGGAAGAACATAGCGTCTAAAATCTCTAATAGGGGCCTCAATATCCTTCTGTATGGAGTGATGCCACCCTTTGCAGTACCCGATGCCGACAGCACGCACTCACGGGTAAAATACAAAGAAATCGACGAAAACAAAATGCTCGCATTAGCACAGTCAGCGCTACAGACGCGTGCGGGGCACGCTCTTTCACGCGCTTCTGAACAAAAAAGGAAAATAAAAGTATGGGACAAAACGGCCAGATGTCTCCACCCTAAGCAAAGCGCACATGAAGGCACCCTAATCTAGATCACTTAGAGCGTACTAGAAGGTACGAGTGGGACGAGCTATAGGCTCCGCTCATGCTTTCAGTTGGACCTCAAATGTGGAAAGCGATCAGGTGGAACCAACGTTACTAGAACCACTCAGTTGGGAAACTGCCATAGAGACTGCTCTGAAAAGTGGCACCGATCCGTCCACGAGAACCGAGCTAATGGCGATCCCAACGCCGCCACTTTCCCGCAGCGGCCAGTCCAGGAACTGCACGTGACTTCCATTTTCGTTGCAATCGGCCATTTTGGGGCTGGTGACGGATATCGTGGAAGGGGCTGCTCTGGAAAGTGGCACCGATCCGTCCACGAGAAGAGCTAGTGGCGATCCCAACGCCGCCATTTCTCCCGCAGCGGCCAGTCCAGGAACTGCACGTGACTTCCACTTTCTTTGTAATCGGCCATTTCGGGGCTAGAACAGATACCGTGGAAGGGGCTTCGAGGCACCGTCCCCGACTCCCAAGCGGACGCGCCGCGGTTCGCTACCGTGGTTAACATGCGCCTAACTCCAAGACGCGCTACTTGAAATCCCCGCTGAGGCAGGGTTGTATAAAAACGATATTAATTATACTGCAATACCTTGCGAACTAAAGATTTTAGAAAACAACACGCGCGCCCCATTTTGTACTAAACTCCAATAAAAGTTACTACAAAAAGGTTTTTTCTCCGTTAGTTTTTACGCAAAAACATGCTTTCTAAAAGCTCAAGGCGACCACAGTACAGACAAACGATAGAGTGGCGCTGTTGTCGCATTTAGCTCGGTCTCGGTGGACGCCAGCGGCCCAGGTTCCAACGGTGAGTTTCCCAACTGGATGAGTTCTAGTAACGTTGGGAACCCAGCCATGTTTGATCGCAGCGCCACCTTTGCTGCGATCCAGCAACGACACCGTCATATGAACAATATAGCC
>JAZHYW010025861.1:0-15174 GCA_037355805.1 Ixodes ricinus | reverse complement strand
GGTGCAACCCCACCGTGCATGACGTTTTGGTGTATTTTTGACGGCTTATAACTTTCTTTCTATGTATCTTACAATTATAAAGTAAATGTCAAAATAAAGAGCTGCTTTTCAACAATACTTTAATGTCTCGATATTACGGTTACTTTTAGTTGTTAGTTAATTATTCAGCTTTTAATAGACCACAGTCTCTAATATTGAAAAAATTATTTCTCGAGTTGTACCGTCCCATCGTCCACGATATTTTACGTGAGCGTTCGGTTGGATGTAATAAATTAAAAAAGTAAGCAACCAACTGTACAGATAATGTATATTTTAAAATAAAAAATAAAGTTTAAAATGGTACTATTTTATGCCGCTATAAAAACTGAATCACGTCAGCTAATCAAAAAAACGAGACATTAAATTATGAAGCATCCTTCGATATTATATTTTACAGAACTTCCATATTGATATATTACACGTTAAGAATGTTATAAGACCTCAAACTTTTCCCATTCAGTTACGGCGAGTTGTAGTTTCTTAATATAAAATACAGATGGCGACACGTGTTCAAGAACAGCTTGATGTGCATTTTCCGTCGTGTGCCGCTTGGAACGCCACGTGAAAGACAGAAAAAGAGCCAGATGTCAGGGTGTCAGATGCCTGGATGCCCGCAGTGAGCAAGCCAGAGATATCAGAACAACAAGCGCGAGGCTGCGGGTGCACAACAGCTACCTTTGCGCGCGTTCTACTGTGCGTCGGTATACATACCCGACGCGATCCAAATGGAATGGGCACCATGAAATGCATTCTGCCATTTCAGATTCCGCCACGTATGCGAAAACATTTTAATGTTTCTATCACTTGCAGAAATCATTTTCGCAATCAAACTATGCTTGTCGGAATGGTTTGACTATATTTTGTTTCAAAAACCGCCTCGGTGGCTCTTAAGTGGCAATACATATTAAAACAAAGCACAAAGCATTAAATCGTCTCAGTGTCTCTGAGCCAACGCGCTGGCCAATGAGTCCATATCTGTCGGGTTTAAATATCGGCCGAGGTGCCCGCAATCCGACGGAGGCCAATCTGAGATTTCGGTTGCACGTCAAATGATCTCCAGTTAGTCAAAATAAACCCGCTATTCTTTTTTTATTTTTATTGAGGCGTGTTAAGTGATTTTTGTTTGTTTGGCTTGTGATACTCTAAGATCTAAATATTTGATTTGCTTTACCTTAGTTTGGAGCGCAGCCAACGCTACGGGCTGATGAAGCCTCTGAAGCAGCGCCAAGAGCGCGAGGTTAAGCTGTTCGTTCTCTTTCTGTGCCTATGCGGTCGGACTAAACTAGAGGCACTAAATAAGCTACGGTTTATACACATATTGGTGTTTAAAATGATGGTTGTCAGGTATCTGAAGCTTTCTCTGAAATCACAAGAAACGCTTTTCCGTCCTACACAAATGATTAAACAGTTCGCGACAAAGCAAAGCAATATTACGTGAGCTTCCTGACACCGCACTTTTGAATCACGACGATCGGCAGTTGCATTTGATTTGTTACTAACCACCAAGATGGCGGCGCCCACAACAATATCTGGGGAAAAGTGCCGATACTCTAAGCGTAGCTCATTTAGCTCACAGGCTAAACCAAGCGCGGTGGGGGATCGTTGGCCGAGTGTGTGGTGGCACCGCAGATCAGAGCACGTGGAGAAATGCTCAAGCGCAAGCTCCGTTCAAAGCACGGAGCTCACGCTGCAGAACTTGTAGGGACTAAATCCCTTCGATGTGTTTGCGTTGGTCTTTCAAGTAACCTTAAATGTGCCAGTGCACGAGGCCCGTCTCTCGAGCGGCCCTTGGGGCAAATGGCGGCCCAGCACTATACATCGTTTGAGCTTCGGTCCAGACGCAGCCAATGATACGAGCGCGAGCATGTGGCCCTGAACGGTGCATGCACTGCACGAGCGCGCGTGCTTGGCAGGGACGCCGAAGCCCGCGGAGCTCGCGCTTGTAGCATCGGCTGCGTCTGGACTGAACTGAAACGAAGTATAAAATGACTGGTCCTTGAAAGCGAATGGCGGCGGAGCACCCGCTCGTGGCACGTGTCTTGGGCGTTTCCACAACAATGGTTGGCGGTACTTGTAAAAAACGCCTTTATCAAGAGGCTTTAGCAGGGACCCTGGGATCAGTCGCCCATCTGCATCCTACCGTCGTGCGATCGTGTACCACATATACTGCGTAATGCACGTTAAAGATCCCGAGCTAACAGTTGTACTGCACTTTTTGTAATCGTCAACGGGTAACAATGTCGCCCTACGAAACTGCTGCTCTCTAAAAAACTAATGACTAATTTTGAATGCGCCGTTACATTGCATTTTTAGTGTGTGTTCGCGTGTTCGCATTTTTTTCTTTTTTTTTTGTCTACATCTTTGATTATGCGGCTCTCACATGTGATGAAACAGACTATAGATGTCGAACTTCTGGGAAAATATTACATAACTAAGAAAATGGCACGTGAACGCAAAAGACAAAATCGCACATAATAAAAATAATTGAAATACTAGAATTGATTATAATTGTGTTTTCAAAGTTTTGAGCGCACGAAAAGCTATAAAAGCGAGCTCGATGCTTTGGAGGGTGCACTTGTTCACTGGAAGTGTAGTTCAGGGCAGTATGCTCGCACTTGTATGTTCCGCTTCGCTCGCACAAAAAAACCAAATACATTACTGGTAATGTACTTATACTTCGCGTCACCCCATGATGGACTAAAGGTAAAAGCTACGGGTCACCAGATCCCATCACAAGCCACTTAGAAATTGCGTGGTATTTCGCTTCGATGCACGTGTCGGTGCCTCTGTCTATAGATCACTAATGTGTATGGGTGGACAGTGGTTCGAATTGAACATCACTGAGTGACTCATCAATTTTACATCGGAAAGAAAGCCACGACACACAGACTCTTTGCAGTGTCGAAGCTATAGAAATAATGCAGCGCTTTTTGGTTCGGAGCATTATTCGTCCACCCCTATTCAATGTTAAGCATGTCAGTTTAGCGTGTAACGTGATTGGACCTGGCGGCCCGTGGCTTTGGCCTTTAGTCCATCGTAGGATGAGACAAAGTATAGTGAAACAAAGCTTACCTTCTGTATATGTGCAATGCCCTCAGTTTTCGCGTGATTACACGCTTGTTTATCATTATTGTTTTCGTTTCCCACTGCGATTCATTTCGTGCTCTTTTGTGTGTTACATGCATTAGATACCAAGGTAACCCAGGAAAATTCTATTTCGCGGATTGTAAAAAAAACCTATGCAACTCGCCACGTGTGCCACAATCAATACAAAATATTCTAAGTTTCACATGTGACCACTTGCCTCAGTAAACATTGTTATTTGTCAAGAACAATTGCGATAATGAAATCACGTGGGAAAATCTCGTTTTAAGTACGCGACCGTTGGCAGGCAGTGAATACTCATAGTCGGCGCCGAGATGATTGACAGGTGAAGTTTTTCTATCAACCCAGAGTTAGAATGTTTCCTTCTTTTTGTTGTAAGCAAACAGGAGACAGCTTACGCCAAACCTGAGGGCAATAGAGTACTATGAGCATTCAAAAATAACGGCCTGAGCAGTATATATGTGTACAAGCTTTAGCTTTTGATGCACCCTTAACTTTCGATACGCTCAACGCTAGTGTAAAATGTTTCATTCTTCATCAGCGTACCATGTGCGTGCTTACACTATATTTTATACAACGTCAAACTGTATCCGTTTGCATCTTTTTTTTATTTATGCACACCACTACTTGCACACATAAATCACCAAATTGATTTATGTGGTACTGGTACAGGATGTCACAAAAAAAAATTACAGGGTTCTTTTTTTACCGCAAAAATAAACTACGCATCACCTAACGCTCACTCTCCGCCCAAAGGTAGCGCTAGGTCACAACCATATGCTAAAGTTTCATCCCGAACGGACACCTTATTCAAAAGTTATAAGTGGTTTCCTGAAAATTTCAATAAGAAAATGGAGCCCATTTTTGCCCGTTTCCGGTTTCTGGTGGGTTTCATGTATTCGAAAACCCCGTCGGCCGCCATTTTTCCATTGAACTTTTCAGAAAATCACTTATAAATTTCGAATAAGGTATCGAATTGGGCTGAAACTTTGACATCTGTTTGTGACCTCTAGCGCTACCTTTGGGCCGAAAATGAGCGTTCGGCAATAACTAAATTATTCTTGCGGTAAAAAAAAAACTGTAATTTTTTTTGTGACACTTTGTACCTTGTTTAAACTATGTGCAAAAGCTATCCACAGACCCAGAATCTTTGCCTGGTCATTCATTGCATTTATCACTGGATTCGTAATAAAACTAATTCTTATCATTTATTGCTGTGAGTTAATTGTTAACCTCGGCATTTTTTTATTATGACTCCCGCACCAGTCCTACTTTGGGTTTACCAAACTCAACATCAAAACCAGAGTGTCATTTTTTGTGTTTTCCAGTCTCGTGGTTTTGGACATAATAAACACCCAGCTACCTAAATGAGACACCAGACCGCCAGAAAAATAGTTCATTTGTTTTGATTTTTAAGGTAGTTAATTCCTCAAGCTAGAATTTCGGAAACCCAAGTCTATCACGTCATTACGTTTTCCATCCACAAAGAGCCAAACACATGCGCGACAAAAGGGCCGGCCCGTCATATTGCCACCCGCAGAGCCGAGAAACCAACGCTCGGTCACGGACTTGTAGAAGATTCGCGTTCATTCTTGCACCAGACGTAACTTTTGCCCTGCTTTCTTGTTCTCGAAAGTGCCAATAGACCGATCTCACCAGCTAGTTTGAGTACGCCACCACTGCCGACATGCATCGTGGGAGCTGTAGTCTTTCTGCACGCGCGACAACCCTGCTGGGGGTCTGCGCGAGCAGAGTCACGAGGCGAGCATGAGCTCTCTCGTGAACTGGCGTCTGCACTCCTACGCAACTACAGTTATGGCGACGCGTCACGCACTGCGTGGAACGCTTGCGTGAGATCGGTCTATTCATCCACGCCCCGAGCGCGCGACGCTCGAACGCTTTCTGACGAACTTTCGAGATAGTGACGCACTGTAGATAAGCAGCTGCCCGCGACCTTGTCCGAGGCACTCTCGCTCTCGCTTTCTGTTAAGGCTGAACTCCATGGAACGAATGTATGTGACGAATAACTAGCGAACGCCGCCCGACGGCACGCCAGGCACGCTCGTTTTGCGCGCGACGTAGCAGCCACAGTGTTGATTCCACGCGCAGAGCAAAAGCCGCCGGCCAAAATTCGTCGGTTATTCGCAGCATATTCGTCCCATGGAGTTCAGCCCTACGCTGCCGAATCGCCGGTTGCTTTTCTGCTGCTTTGAAGCTCTTTCTCTTTACTTATTCTGTTTGGCACAAGTTCGCCGACTAAACCTTTATTTTTCAGTTCACTGTTCGTCCTCTCGTCACCTTCATTCATGACAATATGAATCTGATCACATTGAAATATGTGTAATTGGCCTCTGAAATCTCCGATAACGGAGCACAGGCAATTTTACAATTTTCAACGCGTCGGTGGTTTTGTTGTGCATGTGCCTCGCCGTTTGGCTCAGGACGATTTTCGGCTTTTGTTCGGCCCACATTTGCTGGAGACGTGAGCTCGGAGCGTAGGTAACTGGCCACCTTGCACGAGAACTGGCGCAGCCGTTCGCGTTTCAAAGAAAGCTCGTGCAGAGAAAAAAGGGCAAGGAACCAGGGATGTCCAATTCAGGATATAGAAAAATACCCCACTGTATCGAAGCGCCACCACACTCGATTTCTCGCATTGATGTACAGGCCTGGAAGGAGATCCCAGCGCCATCTGTTGGTTCAGAATCACACTAACCAAGGGTGGGGTTGCACCTTAATTTAATAGCGCAAAGTTTGTCTCTCTCTCAAAATTTCCCATACAAACTGACCAGAATTTTAAACGCATTTGGAACCACCTTCCACTCTTTTTAGGCTCTTTTTCAGTGTCGAGGCGATGTCAACGCTCATCATGAACCCATATCTGGCGAAACTTTGATAACTGCGCGCACATTTTTATTTTATGGCGAGAAAACGAATTTTTCCATTGAAATTTTGAGAGGGGACCGGCGTCCGGAGATAGATGGCGCAAGTGAACCGTGTCCGTGATCGCTGGGTATGATATTACACGCGGTCGCAGTAAGCACGAGGAGTGATACAACTCACGTGACTTCCGGCGATGCCTCCCTTCTGACCGCCCCGACATCTTGCGGTACATTGTTACGTCACAGGGCATTGGTGGATACTTTGAATTGGCATGGTATTTTTATTGTTTTATCAAAAAAACTACGCAACTCTAAAGTGAAACAATTTTTCGGTGATATCCTGATACATCATTTTAACGTCTAGCATGAAAAAAGAAATTGGGGGGGGCGTGTCTGAGGCCCTTTAATAGACCGTGAGAGACGTTCTGATTGGTTATTTTTCTGTTTCATTTCATTCTTCCTGTTAAAATATGGCTGTCTTCTAGGCGGGAGATGTGTGCTGTAATAAAGTCATCCCGGTATGTCCAAAGTCAAATACCAGAAGCGTTTAGTGTTGACATTTGCCGAGGTTTCGGTTTGTTGGGTGGAAGGAAAGTATCAGTTATGTCACCGCGCTATGTGAATATATTTGCCAGTAATTGTCTTTGCTCGACAAGTTTTTGGTTTATGTGCGTGATTTGTTTAAAATTTTGGATATATTCAAGTGTCATGTTCTGTTCAACGGACATGTTCCTTTCGTTTAACATGTTATTTGTTAGACTATGAATTTTGTAGTACATTTGACACTCGTGTTCTGAAGAGGCAGGCCAAAGGGTTGATTTATGACTTGTAAGTAATGTGGAAAAAATATGGGAACATTTATAACTATATATTTCTGTGGCGCATTCCGCAGCACACAAATCAATTAAGACATTTTCGCGGGAACTTTAACGGTGAGATTGTAATTAACATGGTGCATTGGTAGGGCTGAGCAATTGATGGATTAGCCTACCTACTATTTGAATAATTTCTTTAATCACCATCAATATTTTAATATTGATCGGTTGATTTCTGAGTTAGAACAAGTCAGGTGAGCAAAAACAACAGTAAACGCCTTTGCCGGCTTGCTAGAAACAGCGTTTCAGCTGACTGGTGAAAAGAAAGCACTGCCAAAGCCAGCTCACGAGCTGAGCGGGTCTCAAACTACGTCTCAAGACACTCGCGCGCACCAACCTTTGCAGTGCTTTCTTTCTCCCAGTCACAGTTGAGACGTTGTTACTGAATTCTAAAAAAGTAACGCTATGCCCCCAGTATGACCTTTATTTTGCTCCGTGAAATGAGCGATTTCTCCTTGACCCTCCGTCCTTCGTGAGCCGATGTAAATTCGCTGGTGACGGGTAGAATTAACGAGGCGTTTCTTGCACACCCAGATTTTTTTATCCATACACCGGCGAAACAAGCGTACATCTTCGTACCAGCATCACATGCTGTGTCGGTGCATGGAGGCACTGAAAATATGTTTACTTTGTTGAAATACGCAAGAAGAAAAAAATATACCTGTAAGAGATCCCTGGAGATGGGCATGTTTGATAAGTTGATTGCGTACACAGTGCCAAAGACGCTTCCAGTACGATGGCGAGGAACGCTTCCAGTGCGATGATGCTTCATGGTAATCTTGGCGCGACTGGTCTAGAATGACCCCTTGGAAGCTTCGAAGATTTGAATGGACCGAAATGGCGATTTCCATGGCAACGTAGACAGATTAGCCAGTCGCCTTGCGAGGTCTTGGTCGCTTGCATGTTAGTATCCGTTTGTGTCCGGCTAGCAAGTAGGGAAGACAATGGCGTTACTACCCAGGATCCAGTGACTTTAGGGCCGGCTTGCTAGAATCAGCGTCTTATTCAGACTGTGAATGAAAGCCTGCCAAGCCTAGGGCGCGTGAGCGCTTGCGGCTCGGCTTCTCCTGCCACTCCGCTCGTGCACTGGCTTCTTCAGTGTTTATTTTTCTTTTATAGTCTCAGCTAAGAGTATAGCCTCCTATATAATATTATTAATACTCTTTTATTTTCCTTTTTTCATTACAAAACGAAAACAGGTGGAAAGAGGGCAAAAAGCTGTTACTGCAGCTTGACGACGCCCTAGTTCCTATACGCACCTTGGCGGAAAAACAGTGTACAATAAAAATACACCAAACCCAAAAAAATCAAATATACACCAGCACACCACTCCATTCATTATACTTATAAAGATAACTAAAAGACATATGCCACTCAGATGGAAACAATTTCAGATCACATGCGTGACACTACACTGTATCATATAGAAATGGGATTGTAGTAGTATGACCGCTAACATTCGATTCGACTTTCCAAATATACACACATCATTTGCTTCAAGTTCATTTAGTAAAGATGGCAACACATACTTTAATAATGTAAAACCATAATTAGTAAGGAGTGTTGAAACATTCAAAGTCTTGCCATGGCGGGTAACGTCTTTATGATCTAACTTAGGTAAACATGACAATGCAGAAATTAAAAAAGTATTGTTTTATTTTAAGGCTACATTATAAGTCACCAACAACCGAAATCTGTGCAGCTGTTCAATAGGAATTACACGATGCTTGAAAAACAGTTCCTTAGAAGGATGCAAAAAGAAACATTTGAAACAATTCGAATAGCCCTCTTTTGGGTTAGTAGTAGTCTTGTTAAGTTACGTTTTGTTGTTTGGCCCCAACCTAAATGACAATATACATAGTGAGTATAAACCAGAGGGTAATATAAAAGTAATTTTACACTTGTTGGAAAGACTTAACGGTTTCTACAAAGGAGACCAACAGATTTACTAGCTTTTGTATGGACATATTCAACGTGCTCATTCCATGATAATGATTCAGGGAAAAGTACACACAGTGTTTTACTGACTTTACCACCTCTAGTGTTGATGAGCCTAAGGTTGTATGAAACGAATAAGATAGTTGTTCTACTTCGAGGTCAAAATAGCACACATTTAGTCTTTTCAGAATTTATTTTTAGTCCATTTACTTTGGTCCACAAGTCAATGTTTGAAAGAACTCCTATTGTTTTTCTTTCTATATCATCTGCTGAGCCGCCCTTAATAAAAATAGTCGTATCATCGGCATAAGACAGAAGGTTTGCATGCGGTACGCAATTTTCAATGTTATTTATGAAGATTATAAACAAGAAGTGGCCCGAGCACACTACCTTGAGGTACAACGGATCTAATTTTTTAATGGTTGAAATATAGTTGTTATTATTATTAACAACTGCGTACGGTACTGAAGGTATGACTTAAATAGGTCTGGAGCCGTTCCACGTATACCGTAATTTTCTAGCCTCCTGAACAAAATTTGGTGACTAATTAAATCGAACGCTTTGGAGAGGTCAATATATACACCCATGATGAGTTCTTCATTCTGAAAACATTCTATAATTTGTTGCTTTTGTACTAACAGTGCTGATTCAGTTGAGAGATGTTTTCGAAAACCGTGCTGACTATTAGAAATTATTGAAAATTTTTCTAGGTAAATATAAATTTTTTATGAATGATTTTCTCAAGACCTTTAGAAAAAATGGATAAAAAGAAAAATAGGTCTGTAGATTTTAAACGTATTCTTGTCCCACCTTTAAACAAAGCGACAACCTTAGCACACTGCATTGCTTTAGGAAAAACACAAGAAGAAAATGATAGATTAAATACTGTAAACGAATTATTTTTCGCGGGCTCAATATTGCCGCGCGCACAGCTGGCCAAGTAGGCAGCGCGCGCGTGGCCCAACGGTTATCGTACCTGCCTTCCCACGCGAAAAGCCAAGGTTCGATTCCTGTTAGCGACGTGTCTTTTGTTTATCCCTGCATTTTAGTGTTCTGGCAAATTCGAGAATCCTGGTGCTTGTTCGAGGTGCGAATGTTCTACGCGTCGAACTTTCTGCGCCGATTATTCCAGAAGCTCACGCGTGTACATAGGGGCTTCGCGAGCGAGCCAGAGTCAGTTTCGCCTCAGCGTTCGATTCTGCTGCTTCGCCGCCTTCGACGCCCGCGACGCTCTGTTGTTATCTTTCTTTTTCCTTTTATTTTTGGGCACAAGTTCGCCCCATTAAACGTTCAGTTTACTCAGTCATTCGCTGCCTCATCACTTGTCATTCGTGACATTTTGGTGGAGGTGCGGGGTAGTGCATTTTATGCCCGTTGAGCGTACCCCTCCGAAGACATCCCGTCCAAAAGAGGTGCTCAGCCCCGGAAGGCTACCCTTCGCAGAAGACGCCGACGCCCGAGCAAGCCGCCGTACCAAAGTCCAACTCCCGGGATCCGGACTCCTGCTGTGCAAGCCGAAGAAGAACATCCCGACGATGACCACCCCGCCCGTCGTCGTCCTGCCCGTCGCTCCGCGGACGCCTACTCCCTTCCTCGGCGAGAGCTACGAGGACGTCGAAGACTGGATCAACCAGTACGAGCGCGTGGCTCGCCACAACGGGTGGAGTGACGAACAGCGCCTGCAGAACCTCTATTTCTCGCTTGAAGGAACTGCAAGGCGCTGGTTCGAAAACCACGAAGCCTCCTTGACTTCATGGGAGCTTTGCAAGAACGAGCTGACGCGTACGTTCTCCAATCAACACCGAAGAGAGAGGGCCGAAGATTTGCTGCAATCCAGGACCCAGGGCCCCAATGAGAGCGTCACGAGTTTCGTAGAAGACGTCCTGCGCCTGAGCTCCCGCGCCGACCCTCAGGCCACCGAGGCAAAGAAGCTGCGTATTCTGATGCGCGGCGTGAAGAACGACATCTTCGGTGGACTCGTACGCGACCCACCGACGACCGTTCAAGAATTCGTCGACGAGGCGACGAACATGGAGCGTGCCATACTTGCAAGGGCAACCCAGCTATCAGCGGCATCCCGGCGTCGCCGCCCCTCGCCATCGGGATTCGACCATGGCTCCAGATCTGACTGAAATTCGCGAGATAATTCGCGACGTCGTCCGACAACAGCTCAGGAAACTCCTGCCTGCTGCCAACCAACCGGCTTCGCTGTCAATTGCCGAAGCTGTCCGCGAAGAAGTTCAGCGGGCAATCCAACCCGAGGCTCCTGCCACCGTAGCAGCACCAGAGGAGCCCGCTGTCAGCTATGCCACAATGGTCCGACGAGCACCACCAACCCCGCGTCCGTACGTGGTGACTCCCCAACGTGAACCTCCAGCGCCGCAGTATTCCCGACGTCAGGACGATCGGGCGCACGTCCGCCTAGAACGGGTCTATATCACATGAGCGAATGACGTTTTAGCGAACAGCGACATTTGAGCGAATGGACGTTTTAGCGAATAACGGGGGCGCGCGCTAACCCATCCGCCGCGCTGCGTTTACGCCGCTTGGCGGCGACAGTCTGCGGCGGCTCATTACAAAAATGTGAACCCATTTGGCCCACCCAAAAACGCCGCTTCGCGGCGTCCGCCTATTTGCTAAAGTGTCATTCGGTGAAACGTGGGCGTTCGCTAAAATGTCATTCGATCAAGTGAGTGCCTCCCGCCTAGAACCAGCTGCGCCAAGGAAGACCGACGTGTGGAGGACGGCCGAACGACGCCCGCTGTGTTACCAATGCAGGGAAGCTGATCATGTGTACCGCCGATGCCCATACCGACGACTCGGGCTGCGCGGGTTCCACCCGAACGATCCGCGCCCCCATTACGGTGAACGCCCTCGGGAGATCGACGAGTACCTGCGACGACCTCAGTCCCCCGAGCCTGTGTGCCGCCGAGTGTCCCGGTCGCCATCGCCACGACGTCCAGCTTCACCGATGCACCGACCCCAACGTGAAAGCCTATCACCCCTCACTCCTCGCCGGGGAAACTAGGCGCGGCAACCCCTGGAGGTGGAGTTGCCGAAGACGACCGACGCCAAGATCCTCCACGAACGTCGGAGGGCCCCCACTCAAACGCCACCAGAGACCGAAACGACGCTCCTGCAACGGTGAAGAATAACCTAAACATCGTTATCGACGGTCACGACGCGTCGGCTCTCGTCGACACCGGAGCAGACTACTCCGTCCTGAGTGGGAGGCTCTCTCAACGCCTTCGAAAAGTGACGACGCCGTGGGATGGCCCACAGATACGGACCGCCGATGGACATCTCATCACGCCAGTCGGAAGATGCACTGCTCGCGTCGAGATTCACGGCGAGACGTGGCCGGTAAAGTTTGTCGTTCTACGGGACTGTGCGAGGGACGTTATACTCGGAATGGACTTCTTGTGCGAGTACAGCGCCGTCATCGACCTGGAAGCCAACGAAACTTTGGCAGCCATGTCAGCTGCAGTGCGTGTACTCTCCGACCACGTGAACTTGCCACCACGCTCGAGTGTACTTGTGCCTGTCGCGGCCGAAAAAGGCATCTGCGGAAGAAGTCGCTAACTGGCAAGAATCAAGATTCAAGAACAACAGCGAGTCGACGCACACCGGTATAACCTTCGTCGCATGGAACGTCCACCTCCAGCCCGGAGACAGGGTGTGGGTGTGCACACCCATCCGTCGCCGCGGCCTCAGTGAGAAACTGCTGAAACGGTACTTTGGACCATAAGAGGTACTTCGCCGCCTCGGCGAACTGAACTACGAGGTGATGCCCGACGGAACACGAACATCGACACGCCGCCCACCACGACCTGAGGTCGTCCACGTCGTGCGTCTGAAGCCGTACTACGCTCGATAGGACTGTGGATCTTATGTGCTCCAAAGCGACTCTTTAGTTTATCGTTCTTTTTTTTTTTACTTTTGTTTTGTGTTGCATCGGGGCAATGCACTTTTTAAAGGGGGAGTAATGCCGCGCGCGCAGCTGGCCAAGTAGGCGCGCGCGCGTGGCCCAACGGTTATTGTACCTGCCTTCCCACGCGAAAAGACAAGGTTCGATTCCTGTTAGCGACGTGTCTTTTGTTTATTCCTGCATTTTAGTGTCCTGGCAAATTCGAGAATCATGGTGTTTGTTCGAGGTGCGAATGTTCTACGCGTCCAACTTTCTGTGCCGATTATTCCAGAAGCTCACGCGTGTACTTCGCGAGCGAGCCAGAGTCAGTTTCGCCTCAAGCGTTCGATTCTGCTGCTTCGCCGCCTTTGACGCCCGCGACGCTGTGTTGTTATCTTTCTTTTTCCTGTTATTTTCGGGCACAAGTTCGCCCTATTAAACGTTCAGTTTACTCAGTCATTCGTTGCCTCATCACTTGTCATCTCGTGACAATATTTCGCGATTTAGGTCAAAGTTGAAGTTTTGGAATAATTCGTGGGTTCTAATTTTCGTGACACGATGGGATCTCAATATAAACTCCAATGTGTTTACATTCTACCGGAATTGTTCACGGGACCTATTTTTAGCGAATGGTAGGTGGTTCACGAAATTCGCGAAAATTAGGTCCTCGCGAAAATTAAGTCGTTTACAGTATATACGTTAACACCGGTACCACTATGTCGAGGGTATGCTTAATCCGTTTGATGTTAAGATCGTCTATATGTTCACCCCTGGAGTTTTTCAAGTTTTTAAAAACTGCAAACCCTTCATCCTCATCAGTAGGGCTCGTAAAAAAAGAGTTTTAGAAATTGCGTTTCATATAGCTGCTAGCGTCAAGTACATACATCTGGAGGTGTAGCTATATCACTTGATTGGCTAACAAAATAATTGTTAAATGCATTCGCCAAAGCACAGCCGGACAAATGGTCGTCTCCGCAGTTTATATTATCTAATATTTGACGCTCGTGTTGAGGACGCAAGACCTTATTTACCCTTTCCCAGAGTATGCGCGAATTTTTATTATAATCTCTTGTAAAGAGGCTTGTGTAGAATGCGGACTTCGCGCGTCTTAACAAGCCAGTTAGTTGGTTACGATACCTTTTGAAGGCTCTTAGGTCTTCGGAGTCTCTTGTATTTAGAAGTGCTGGTACATGCCGGTTTTCTTATGCAGTTTGTGCAACAAATATTTCGGCATCCATGGCTTGCGCAATTTTTTAAACAGTTTTACTGTTATGTAAGGAAAACTATCATTGTACAGCTTTTAAAATGTTCGTAAAAAGGATGCATATGCACAATTGGCATCTAATTCCAAGTAAACTGTTTCCCAACTTACAGCGGGTAAAGCCTGACAGATCGCCACGAGAAGCGGCCGCCGATATGAAAACGGTGGAGCGGCGGACAACGGATGAGAGGAGAACCACGTGACTGGCACCCTTCTGCGGCGAGCGAGACACCGAAACACACTTCTCTCGAGCGAACAAGTGTGTTTCGGTTCCCTCGCCGCTGCCAAAGCAATGCACTGACGTCCAGGTTCTCTAGAGTTCCTGTCATAGGCTCCCTACGGGAGCCAGAGTTGCGCGTTCATCTCCGTAGCGCCGTCTTTCCTGCACGGCATGTTGATCAATGTTGTGCTTTAGGAACTCTAAGTTCCCCTAAAGCCCCTCTATCCTGGGAAAAATGGCGCCATTCATTATTGTGGAAATGCTCGAGACACGTGCCGCGCGCCACTTCTGGGAAGAACATAGCGTCTAAAATCTAGATTAGGGGGCCTCAATATCCTTCTGTATAGAGTGATGCCACCCTTTGTAGTACCCGATGCCGACAGCACGCGCTCACGGGTAAAATACAAAGAAATCGATGAAAACAAATGTCGCCATCAGCACAGTCAGCGCTACAAACGCGTGCGGGGCACGCTCTTTCACGCGCTTCTGAACAAAAAGGTAAAAGTATGGGACAAAATGGCCAGATGTCTCCACCCTAAGCCAAAGCGCACATGAAGGCACCCTAATCTAGATCCAGTTAGAGTGTACTAGAAGGTACGAGTGGGACGAGCTATAGGCTCCGCTCGTGCTTTCAGTTGCACCTCAAAATGTGGAAAGCGATCAGGTGGAACCTGAGCCACTTCTGATCGCAGCGCCACCTTTGCTGCGATCCAGCAACGACACAGGTCAAGATCATATGAACAATATAGACGCTTATACACGCGCCAGAATACAGCCGCCATTGCTAACCTCTTGTTTTACCGAGATACCGAGCCACTGATATTGGTGTGGACGAGCCTCCACAAAGGCGAATGCCAGATGGCGAAGACAGAATAAAATCTAAGATGGCAATAACCTGGCCTGCTGCGTGGTAATAATGAGTGAAGTAAACGTAATAAGGTGAAATAAAA
>JAZHYW010025860.1:0-59171 GCA_037355805.1 Ixodes ricinus | reverse complement strand
AGCGCAAGGACACGAACCAAGAACAAGAAGGCAGACGAACAATAAGGCGGCCGACTTACAACCAAAGTTGAAACGCCACAGCATTTACACCGACGTTAAACGAATAAACCTTAGTTTTAAGTCAGCGCCTTTTTGTTGACCTTCTTCGTTCTCGTCCGTGTCCTCTGCTGTTTTGGCATGAGCCACCGAAGACATGCCGGTACTCATCATGCCACGGTCAAGCGCCGCCATCACTGTTACCAGGACCAGCCGGCGTAGTCCCGATACCGACTGACACGGTGAGCTACCAGGTAATGGCTGAAGACGGCACTTGCCTAATTTCACACATTTTTTAGTCTGTTTCGATGAAAACCAAACCTGTATACGCTATTTATATTTTATCATTCTCCTAGAACATTGATGATTGAAAAATTGCTTAAACACTATATCAAAACTGCTGTCAGCTGCAGTTCGCATATCAAATATGAAGGGGTTATAGACGTTTACACCACAAATTGTAAAACTACATTTTAGGAATTATTGTTCAGGTATGACTAAAGCATAATATACATCATCATGATTAAACTTAAGGATCTCGCAGGATAATTTGGCATTACGGCACTAATCAAAATTACCGGCACTAACCAAAATAAACCTTAAAAAAAACTGCAATTAGCAATCTCCTGGAAAATACGTCACAGGTAAGGTTTACAACGTAGGATTGTCTTTCCAGCGAAGGAAGGTACTTAATAGTGATCAAATGATCTGTCAAGCGACGATATTGCACAAACAGAGGCCTGCGACCGTATTCGGCGCGACTCGCAGGCACTCTGGCCTGCAGCTCAGTATAACCTCGCAACTTGATATTGGAACAAGAAATGTGAGTAAATTTTTACTGGAAACTCCGAAATCTATTTGGAGACAATTGTCTGCAAACTATATTTCAGGTTTCCAGCGAGAAATCTAGTTTGATTTCGTGTTCCATAATCCAATTAGCGAAAAGATATACTGTTTTTTTTCAGCACGGATACGAATCCCGGTTCGCATCGTCTCGAACGCCAAAATGGCATGGGCCATGCTGTTCTCATCTCGCCGATGCATTTTCGCTAAAAAGTAGCTCTGCTCCTTTAATGTATTCGCATAGTTTATACTTACCTCTGTTCATTTTCCCTTTGTTTTCGCTTTATTTTTTGCTTCACAGCTTTTTGTAATGTAAAACGATTTCGCTCCTAGGATGCAAGCGCGAGCTCTTCATTGAAGAACGCATCTCGGCTGCGCGAAGTCTAGATCAGCAGGTCAACTGTCAAATATAAGGCTACATGCTCATGATCCTCGCATTAAAAAAAAAATCATCAGAATAGCAAGAAATGTCAAATTAACTTCTCTTTTCTTTCACAGACACATTGAACTTGGCTTAATTCCTAATTGAATTGAACAACTGGAACGACAGTGTACTTTCTCTCTTGCTCTATTAAAAATGGTAACACGTTGGCGGGTGGTATCATTTTAATTCTTGTCATCACATCAGTTCAGGGTCCAAAGTAGTCATTATAAACAAATCAAATCTAAAGATGCCACTGGAAAAACTGTGAGGTAATAAAATGCATGGAGCACGAGATCTCTTCGTCTTTAAAACGTTTATACGCCCCCCCCCCCCCCCCGGCCACTCCCCTCCCCGCCTTACGTTGGCCCTGGAACCTTTCGAGTAGTGTGCCATTTGGTCTCAACAACTCAAATGAGTTCTAGACCACTAGTATAGTGCCTCAAGAAAAATTGCTTTCTTTAAAATTATGTTTAACTCCCTTTCTTTCTTGAGGCTGTCCTTCTGTTATCCTTCAAAATCATATGCCGATGTTCAGAAAAGACAATATAAAAGAATAATGACCTTCCGGCAGGCGGGATAAAATTTCCGCAGCTTGTGACGGAAATATTTTATGAATATCTCTCATAGACAGTGCGAAATTCAATTGTTCTGATTAGCTCGCTGTCACGGACTTTGACAACAATCGATAAAAATAATGCTTTCTTTACACCGGCGAAGCATTATATAAACCCACTCCGAAATCTGTAACTACATCGTCGACATCTACCGTCCAAGATGAAGGCAACCTTGCAGCCGTTTGCTTCCTAGCTGCAGTGGTGTGCACTATTGCGCTGCTGCCTGGTAAGTCTGTTACCGAAGTTGTTACATTTTTTATTGCTCTCCAGCTCTAAGATATTTTGCTTAGGCTCGCAATCTCCATCGCAATTGTCGAGCCCTTACATCGAGCTCTATTGCTTTGTACCGAATCAACGTAAACCAACGATAAAATTTCGTATAACTCAGCCACCAGATATAGTTGTTTGGTCTTTCTGCGAGCAGTAGATATTTACATGCAAAGTGGCTTGTCAGAAAGGCCCATGTGGAAACAAACCAAGTATTCAAGTACACTAGCATATAGTGCATACTTGAGAGTACAAAAGTCCATCCGTCCCAGTAACTGCTTCAGTAGTTTTAAACGTATGAAACATTGTTTATTTTATCATGAGGAAAAGGAGGAACCAATGAAAAAAAAATTGCTTTTATGCAGATTGACAACCCTTCGGTACACCTACAAGGCAAAAACTAACACGAGACAAAGAACGGAATCACAGAAAGTTCATAATTATATATTTTATTGTTGTACAAAAGTTGTCTTCTTTTTTTCTTTTCTTTTTTTTTTAGGTAGGGAGGGGGGTTCTATTTTTTTCGATGCTACCTCATTGTCTAATTTGTGTTTTTCGTTAACGCATTTATTGAAGAAATTTAACAAAATTTAAAACTTGTAGCTTTTTTCTCATCAATGGTCCTATTAAAGTGCTTTTAATCGGCTCTTTGTGATAACATGGTAAAACACTCGTAAATGCTATTAGAATTTACGTAAAGGCCACGATCAGAAAACAACAGAAACTGTTTGCCTGTCGAAAGTAGAGTATTTTTTTCATATTGGCAGATAAAGTAATTTCCCCGTGCTTTATAACACCAATACTATGAAATAGCTTGGATATTACATGAGTGGTGCTCGACATAACACACCAGAGCAGAGTTGATCTTATGACGAGACCGTTTTTCGTTAGTGCTTCTATCTTAAATTGTTGTATATAATAAGTTCATTCATATTCAAAATATCATCAAATTACTCTGCAGAGGAAATCTGCAGAGCACCACATGCTGAGCCATCCTGTGCCGCTGATGCCACGATGAAACAGTTATTCTTCTTTAACAACGGTACTAACAAATGCGAGCAATACTATGGATGTGGAGGGGGAATGAATGACTTTGGGTCCAGACGCTGCTGCAGAGATTCGTGTCCTTACGGTAAGCTGTGCGCATATTCTTTTCTTTTCTGTTATTCAACACGACCCACAGTCAATGCTGTTGTTTTGCTACGGAGCTTTATGACGTGTCACGTATTAAACAAGTACCACGCTTGCGTGGATTTCAGAACTCCGCTACGCAGTCTGCTTACAGAAGCGCTATTGTATCAGATAACTAAGCGCAGTCTAGAAAATTAACAATGGCTTTATTAGGTTGTACATTTCGTGCTGTATCAGTATAGTACTACATCATGAGCCTTCTACTACACCCTGCGAAATGCCTACGCGTCTGCTTACCCTCAAAACACTCATAAAGCCAATCATTGGAATGTAGGAAATCAGCTCAGCGTATGATGAGGCGAAACATCCGTTTAGACCTCAAAATAAAGTCTCCGCTGTTGCATTACGCAATGCAGAGCGTGATGCTTGCATTGCGTAATGCCACAGCGCAGACTTCCATTTTAAGGTCTAAACAGATGTTCCGCCTCATCATTCGCTGAGCTGATTTCGTAGATCGCAGAGATTGGCTCTTCGAATGTTGTGCGGGTAAGTAGACGCGCTGGATATTTCTTAGAGTGTATACGGGAGTAACGCACTTATATTATGAGAGGAGAACGCGAAAAGCGCAATCGTTGTAATGTTAAATGTTGAGCATATCATTAAAAACAAAATATTATGTATGGCATATGAAATATAAATTTTACCATTGCTCACCGTGAATATTGTTAGACCTAACGTCAATACTATTCTTGCTACTACTCTTTAAGTGTACTTAAAAATAAATATGACCAAATCAGGCTATGGTACCAAACAGTGCATTCTGCAAGCTATAGAAAGGTTATACTGACTACCAATTCCTGCTGCATCTTATAACAACAGATGGAAATATTAATTAAGCGGTTGCGGTCATCGGCACCCAAATAATTATGTTTAGTTTATGTTTCTTTAATACAAATCAAGAAATTAAAAAGAAAAACGCGGTTTGATGCTGAGTAAAATTTGTTTTCTCGTGCAGGTAAAGAGAAGCCAAAGTCCCCGAAGCCCTCAAAGCCTACTCCCCAATGATTCGGTAACTCTCACCAACGCTATGTCGCGAGCTAAACAAAACCATATGCGTCACACGAGCGGCCTGTTATCGGTTTATTGTGCATTGCATCATGTCATCTAACGGTCTTGTAGTGAATGTGCGCTGCGTGACTTTCACCAGCAATTACTCACTACACAATTGGTCTGCGATTGTTATGACAGTCCATTTAGCTAGTTACAGGAATATATATATATATATATATATATATATATATATATATATATATATATATATATATATATATATATATATATATATATATAAGGTGTGTGACCCGTTTTTAATGATATATATATATATATATATATATATATATCATTGAAAAACGGGTCACACTCAGCAGGCTCGCGGATACTACGATAAAGTTTCACGTCGTGTATATGTATATATATATATCACTGTCTTATTGTGTCCCAAACAGCTGGCAGTTTAGATGTTATACACTCTGCACGAAGTGAAAGACAATCAGATCAGAAATAGTTTCACTCTCGAATGTGAGACTCAATCAGTATTATAACCTTTCTAAAAAAAACATGCAAGGGTAGTAAAAAAGCCCAAGTCAGGGTTAAACCAACCTCTGCTGCGCTGTCATCGCGCGACGCAGCAGAGGCTGGTTGCACTATCTCTCCACGGGGCGCAGTGCCGCCGGGGCCGAGATGCGCTCCGATAACAGACCGAAACTTAAAAACCCGTCAAATTTGTGCGGTTTTTCAGAAAGCCGTAAAATGCTTCGCGTGCCCTCTATCGTTCTGAAATTTGTTGATCTAGTGTTTTTCGACGATGCTGAGCAATTTTCTAATTGAAACCATGCCCTTAAACACAATATTAAAACAGTTAATTACGCAAAAATAATTAACAACTTAATTATCCCGGACTTTAATAATTTTCCTAAATGGGCCCCTGGCCCAGGACCAAAACGACACAAGCCTTTTTCGTTGCGATGAGTAGTTTTCGCAGGAGCGATTTGGCCTGAGTTCTCTGAAACACCCTGTATATTCTTCACCCGTGAAGCACGACAACATTTGGCTGCAGAAACCACTATTGTTGGTTTCCATGAATGGCGACAACTTCGTCATGAGACTCAAGACGCAGCTCACTGTGAATACGACGATGCGAATTTTGAGTAAACACTTTAAGAAAAGCTGAACCGAAAATCGAATTAAAAAAAACAAATCAGAATCGATAGGGGTGACGCTACAAATCCCAAAACGTCACTCATAAAGCGGGATCTCCAACAGATCGTCGTATTTTTGTAACAGAAGAGCGCGCCCGCACAAGGCACAAAAAAACGTGTGACTTCGCGATTCTCATTTCCTGCTTTTTTCACTTTGACTCCGTGAGGGCGCGGAGAGGAAAGAGAGCGAGGCCATTTCTCCTCCTTGCCGACTTTTCTGCGATAAGATGACGTCAACATTCTTCCCCCTTCGCTCCTTTATTTTCCAGAAATACGGCCATCCGCCCGAGATATGGCTATATGAGGGATGTTTTGTGGTTTATGGCGCCGTTTTAAACACTTCAGCAAGCTTATTTTGGGAAATCCGAATTTCGGTTCAGCGTCCCGTAAATGTATTAATAGTTCAAGGCGCAATCATTGACGTCAGTACGACTGCAGCGCGCCATTTTCAAATTCAGTGATTTTTTTGTATTTGTGTAATCGTTTAATGTTCAAGTTGTTTCCCCACCATTATTGCAGCTTCGTGAGTGCTTCTTATACTGCTTCTGTATAATCGCTTAATGTTCAAGCTGTTCGACCATCATCATTGTTCATGCACCATCTATATTCTGCTTTCACCTTGTGTTGTACCGCAGGAAAGGCTACAAGCGCGAGCTCCTTGCTCTGGGGCACATCCCGGCGGCACAAGCTCTCGTGACTTAAGAGCAGCTGCCAACGCTATGAGCTCGCGCTTCTAGCCTTCACTGCGGTACAACGTAAGGTGAAACGGAGTATAGCTCAACTGGAACCAATATTTACTTCGCTGCTTGGGCACAAATGTAAATGTGTGCGTGCTGTCTATGCGTGGCGCGGGTTGATATTCTTGACGGACGACGTCGAGGACGGCGTCAAAGAGGACGACGTCTAGGACGACTTCTGGTATGACCTCTAGGGTGTTCTCAAAGACGACCTCTAGGACGATACTGTAGAGCATGACCTGAAACGCGACGTCTAGAACAACATTTAGGACGATCTCAAGAACGGACGCCGTCCTCTAGGACGATCTTTCACGCCGACCTAGAAGACGGCGTCAAAGACGACGTTTAGGGCGACTTTCGGACGACCACAAGAACGACCTGTAGGCATACGTCGAGGACGACGTGCGGATTCGCGTGCAGTCTGCGCACGCAGACGTCGTGCGTATGCGGACGCCCTGCGTGTGCGCAGGCCCGCGCCGCCGCGTGGCACCTCCGCATACGTGAGGTGCCCATACATGCGGCACAATCCAGGCCAGATTGCGTATCGCGAAAACCGGGTGAATTAGCTGAAGAATGCTATCGCATAAAAAAAAAAGAAACCTCGACGAGCGTATGATTTTACACACGGATAATTTTCATTACAAAAAACCATTTCAAGTGGCACTGAAGTCTACGGGCTTATGTTGTACCAAGTTCAATAATCCTAATTGCGTCAGCAAAGTAATTTTACCCGCATATGTTTTATTTTGTATTACTGTTTCTTATACTTCTAAACTTGTCACTCCAAACCCGCACGCCTGCATCATTTCTCATTTGATGCTCTAATGCATTGTATATAACAAACAGGCCCACTAAAAAACACGTTCGTTATAGCTGCACCTCGAGAAAAGGTGTACTTTCGGAGTGTTCACGTTGTGCGCAGCCTGTTTTGGCAAACATGGCAGCCTAATTAATGTTAAAGTCGGTGCTCTTGGCGTTGTACACGCGCTCATGTGAAACCAACGTGCTTAATCCTCTTTCTATTTTCAGGGACACCAAAAGCGCCCCATCGCTGACTCAGGAGAACACATTTGATATAGTGGCTGGAACACCCGACAAGGCGTTAAAACCTAATAAAATAGAGCATTAAACAAACACCGCTTTTGTTTGTGTTGTTCGCTTTCAGTTTTTATTGAAGGCAGTCTCGTGAATACAGTCATTGATTTACATCTAGCTCTTTCCGTTTTGTTTTCGAAGCGCTCAACAAAACTTGTTGACCTATCCCAAACTTTTGGCATCTTATATATTTTACACTCTTCTCTTTTAAGGCCTCAAACAAATTAGTTCAAATATGTTGGTCCTGGAAACCCAATGAAATGTTAGGGACGTTTCCGAAGCGTTGCTCTCATTCTCGTGGCGAATGCCTGCTTTGAAGTGCTGATACATTTGCTGGTGATACACGGCACCAAGCATATTTGTATTCCTCGCTTTACTGGTGTGCAGAGTGTCGAACCGGAACCGAACCGTCACTCAACCGAAAACAGAACCGGAACTCAACCGGAAAAAAAATTATAACGGTAATTGGTTCAAAGCGGTTCCGGGTAATATATTTTTCTTTTTTTTTTATTATTACAGGTTGAGAGTCTTAGAAATAAAAATTGGCAGCTATTATTCCAAGTCAAATTTTCATTTACCGAGTAGACCGAGCTCCGTGTTCAGCGCATGCCTGACGCCGTCATAACTGATGTTCACGAGAGGCAGATGGTCGAGCATGCGAGGGCTCGAGCCGTCTCGTGATCCACAAGCGCAGAGCTCCTGCAAGGTTATTTCACGTGCGCTTGTTTTGACAGTTTCTCCATGTGCTTCTGTGAAAAGTCACTCAAGAAGGAAGACAATCCGCGCCTACCCCTCCCCCCCTTCCTCAAGAAAAAAAAAACAACACATGAAGAAAGACAGGTTTTGGACACCCGCGCTCCCCAAGCCTTGACCTTGAAGGAGTATGCGACTGTAGCACGTTTGTCCCGCGGCAGGTCTCCTCTCTCAAATGCCATGGTTCGTTTCCCCTAACTACCAAATTCCTTGTCTTAGCTTCCACAAATATGAACTCCGCAGTGATTCTAAGTCGTTCCGATGCTTTTCAACGTTGCAAAACTGTTAGACGAATATTTGCACACAAGTATACACTGTTCGCATAACTATCTACAGTGCTAAAATTGAAAAGCACTGTTTTTAGTGAGGGAACTGATGTAGGTTCAACTCATCGTTCAAACATTCTTATTCACTTGATGAGCGCCACAAAATGTATAAATATTAGAATGCAGTTTCCTGAGAACGTCGGGGTCCCAGGCGACCGAACAGGTTGGAAATAATGGGTGATTAAACATTTTATTTTATAATCACAATCGTATCATAAACAACACGCCATTTTCTCATCACTTCTTCTAGGGACAGTGTTGCTGTATTCGTAGTACACTCAGACGGAAACGGTTGAGACTGTGCTCAAATATCTTCTTTTGGAGGGTACTGCGCAACGATCACACACAATGCTTCTAACATAAACATGCTGCTCCACATGTGTATTTACAAGACGCAATACATTGTTCTGCGCAACTTCGTTGAAATAGGCATGAAAGAGCGCAACCATCACTTGGGTGAAGTTCTACCTACAGTCGAAGTGCTTACCGTAAAATATCGTCATTTTTTTCACTACAAGACTCGGTTAACTTCAAAAAAATTTTGGTCTCCTCCATAGCGCTTTTACGTCGGTACATTCGTGTTAGAGGACATCACTAATGTGCGAAAGAAAAAGGGTACGACCGATACTGCCTAGCGTATTTTTTGGGAAACTTTAAATAAAAAGCATTTGTCTTCACCTTGCATTGCAGCGTTTCAGCACGGAAGTTCCTGTTTGGTTATAATGTATTTACTTTCTTAAAAAAATACAGTTATTTAACTTACCGAATTACAAAAACTTCGAATTTGCATAAATGCTTTAAGTACTTGCATCGATTTTCGCTCGCATAGTGAATAAGATTAGTTAGAAACATACCCGAAACAAAAAGCTGGTATGTGTATTCTCTGAGATGCTATTTTCCTAGCGGTCTAACTTTCAGGAAGTGCTATTTTCATGCGTTGTGTACTCGCTGTTTTCCGCTTCTGGGCATTTTAATGTGGAAATCAAGAATAAAGTTAAACAGCATGATTCCCTTTGGTTTGCTAAACCAGATTAGCCGCACTCTTCTGGCAACAATATGCCTCTGTCGGTTCCATCCCCTGCCGGGCGTTAAAGGCGGAGCTTGCGCACCCTCTCCCCAGCTGAAACAAGCACGGCGTCAACCAAAAACAGGAACAAATATAAGAAAACAAACCATATACCTCCGCTATAAAGGACTTACGGGCGTAGAAATCGGAGAACATAGGTTAAATTGGAGTGCCTTAATGCACGCGCGCGTATGTAGAGTTATGACGTCTCCGCAATTTTACCGCCGAACATTTTTCTTAAAATGCAATCACTTTGCCTTTCCGAAAGCCAGCAGCTTATCTATCTCTGTTCTTTCACATGCTGATGACAAGTGTTGCAGCACTCTATGTCTTCACTCTGAGACAAACACACACCAAGGCACTCTAAATTGAATAAACAAACCTTGTGTTTTATTGACAACCATGGCACCAAAGACTTTCACGTAAGACAGTTACCACTGTATCGAATACAGCGTACCCCAATTTTTTATATATATATATATATATATATATATATATATATATATATATATATATATATATATATACTGTTTTTTTTTGTAAATACTGCTGTAGCACGTCGTTGACAGCAAAATAATGCAGCCCCACTGATATCTCATGCACTTTATTCACGATTCGTTGTACGCGCTGTTGCAAGGATAAACAGTTTAACAACATAGCCAGGAAACGAAAGCCGTAAGTTGAAATAGCAGTCAGTATCCTGCATTGGCGATACTGGCAAGCTATGTATTGTATTTATACCTTCTTCGTTTCATCTTGTGTTGAGTCGTAGTGCAAGATTAGGAACCTCTCACATCCAATCAAGCGCAAGTCGGAAGTGACGTCGCCAGGCTCTGTGGGCGTGTATCAGTACGTGACGTCACCTCTGAACTGGCGCTTGATTGGCTATGGGGGCCCCCAGCCTTCCTATGCGACAGGCCAAACGTCATTTCCCCTCCAGGTCTCGTGATCTGCGTCGCGGGTGCCTGTTCTTCCCTTGACTTCCCTGCCAAAAGTAACGGTTTGTAATCAATCCGGAAAACTAAATCCGGTTCAAGTTCAATCCGCAGACAGTCCGGAAAGGAACACTCTGATTTGCACAAACCGGGATTTTTTTAATTCGGCTTAATGTCACACCGCATGAAATCCCGAGAGACGATCTCCGGTTTGTACAAAGCGCACATCGACAGCTCTGATTAAAGAGCAAACCGGAAAAATTCCAGACCGACAATCTCCGATTTGCACATGTAGTGGCATTGTACAGGCCGATGTTTCCAGATTATACTACATGCCAACTGTACCAACTGTTTGTTATTCAGTCCCGCCATTTCGCAAATTCCCACCCAGGGTTGTTTACCTATAAATACTCTAAACACTACATTTATCCTCCTTGAAAGCTTTTTGTATAGATCCCATCCCCTCGAGGAAGAAAAAAAAACAAATCAAGTTAATCAAGTTCACATAAAGTTCAGCTTTTTAACAACAAACGAAGTCCTTAAGATGTCCAGGTTGCTTTCTGGTTTTTCGGGTGGTACTGCTGTGAGGTGGCGGCCTTGGGGATGTTTAGTACAGCTTGGCTCGGCACTGCTTGTCTTGGCACTGCTTGGCTCGGCACAGCTTCATGATCAAGGTCTAGCATGGAAGTTTGGTCCTGGTAGCCCTACTGAAAAAAAATATCAGGCTTGCGCGAAATTTATATGTGTTTATTGAACACGAGAAGGATACGAGTTTCTCATTTATATAAGTACTTATACGATTTATCATTTTCTACGAAAAGTGATAGGAGATCCTCGTTTCATATGATTTTTTGTTTCATACAAGCTTCTTATTTGACACATGAACCCATATGATTTCTCGTTGCGTTGCACGAGATGCTCATTTGATCCATGGAGTCTCTGTTAGGTAGTTATTGAAATGTTGTGTTCGTGTTTTGAAATTCATGTTAGAGAATCAAGTTTGGCATAAGGAATGAAGTATCTAATTTTTGCAAGCACATATAAGACGTCAGTCCAGACGGGTACGTCGATTTTCTGGCCAGAAAAATGAATCCCTCAGAAAGTCAACCTACCTTTACTCTGCAGTGCCAGAAGGGGAGGTAGGGCGCCATAAGGGAGACTGTGTCGACAAAAGAGTTATCTCCTCTGCCTCTGGCTGCCGCCTCTGGGCCCTTCTTCCGTTGGGCTTTTTTCCACCTAGTGAAGGTGTTTTGAACATAGGTAGCCAAGTATGTATTCGTCTTGGCCAGCCTAGCGTCGACATCTTCCTTGGGCCTGTTCCCAATGTAGGCACGTAGGGCAGCTGAAGAACGGAAACAGATCAGGACACACAATGATCAACATACGGACTTCAAACGACTCCACATGAAACATATTTGCAGAGCCAATAAAGGGTTATGCAACGATTTCCGGACTTTGGTCAGATATTTGTGAAAGTCGCCCTTATTTGACACTTGCAAAGTAAAGAACAAAAAACCGATTTCATCTGCGTGTCCTAGCTGTGTAAAAAAAGAGAAATATTGGCATTTCTGGCACCCCTCAACTCACCTCGCATTCTTCAGCGTCACCAGCATCAATGACGTAATTAGGTTTACGCGTATGTTCCTGTGTGATGATCTGTCGGAGGACTTTTACTCTCCCTCTCTCTGCTGACATTAGCGGACGTTAGGCTGCAGCTTAGGCCCGGGCGACGTCATGTAATCTTTTCGCCTGTAGTTCCTTCAGCTGCCAACCGCGGCTGCAGATCGGGAAAAAAACTAGACATTTGCTTTGCAATTACACAGTGCAATCGCGACACTTCGAAGGAAGGAGATGCTTTCTCTATCCTCCGGTACACGATAAACAAATGTAAAAGTTACGAGGCAAATTATTTTCATCTTAATATTGTTGCTTCGCCCCTGTAAGCAAAACCAACAATTTGTACCACTCGCCTCTGCATTGGGGATGCGTGCCATGTGCCCAAATGCCTTGTCCAGGTGAACAGAACTACGAGGTAGTGCAGCAAACGTTTCAGGCAAGGAAAGGGTGTGAAACTGCTAGAATGCGAAATGTGATTGCCGGATTTGCCCTGCGTCGCCTTGTAGAAGTTAGGATTCAGAACTAAATATTTATATGAGCGAGCCATTCTGCCACAGACTGGCACAACTTCTAATGGGTCGGTTATGACAAACATTCCAACGATGTTCGGCGTCCCCAACGACCACGTGCTACGGGAAAGCGATTTATTTAGAGCTGGGCGATCGATCAATCAACCTTCCGATTAATCGATTACGGCTTTAATTGCGATGAACCATTTTAACCGGTTAATGTTCTTGTTTTAAACTGGGACCCGAAAAATATTACCTTCCTAGTCGACGATCGATAGCACTATCGAGAGCTTTTCACTATCCACGGTTATATTTGGCCTCCAGTATCGATAGTATCAATAGTACTATCCATAGTTTGCATTACGAGTGTATGTGCTCGTAGGTGCGCGAGTGACTCTCACGTGCGTCTACGTGTTCGCGTGTATGTATGTACGTGCGTATGCGCCCGTCTCTGAGCGTGTGTGTGCACGCGTGAGCATGCGTGTGTGTGCACGGATGCGGTGTGTGTACTTTCATTGCGTTCAGCTGTCGGTGATCGAATGTCACTGGATCCTGGGAAAAATGCGCCAAGCCATACTCAATGTTGCCATTTCTGGTTCATGGAATGCGCAGTTTCTCGTTGACCTCGACATTCTTGGTGAACCGAATTGAATTCGCTGGTGACGGGCAGCTTTATAGAGAAGTGACGCGTATCCCGAGATTTTGCTATCCACCCGCAGGCTAAACAGTCGTACATATTTGTACCGGCATGACATGCTGCATCGCTTCTTGGAGCCATTGAAAATATTTTGTCTTAAAATACACAATAAGAGCAATATAATTTTGAGGTATCTGTGGAGATAAGCATGATTAATAACTCGATTGAATGCATAGTGCTAAAGACGCTTATCTTGGCGATGAGCGTTTTCAGGATGATGATGCTCAAAAGCGAACTTAAACTGGTTCAGAACGACCCTTTCCAAGCTTCGGAGGTTTTAACGGACCCCGATGGCGATTGTGAAGGCAACTAGAACAATCAACCAATCACCTTGCGTGGTTTTTTTATTCTGTATGTTACTATTTGATTGTGTCCGACTGCCTGGCAGGGAAGGCAAGGGTGCTATATTTCCCAGAATCCAGTAACTTTAGTCTTAGCTTTAGAGGAAGATTAAAATCGCTGTGCTGCGGTCTTTCGGAAAGAATATTATAACAAAAACATACTGTAACAAACAACTGAGCCTAGCAAATCAACGTAATGTAAAAACGCATGCAGCTAGAGGTCACTTTCAAGCAGAAACATTCATTGTTCTTCTAGGAAATTTGATACGTTTTACTTGTAAAGAAACTTGACAATCGCTGAAAACACTTTCTATGTATTGATAGTTTTGCTTCATGCTGATTCAAATTATATTGAAACAGATCTTTAAAAATATACATGAAAGGGGGCAACGTCCGTCAAGCAAAACGTAAAGGATCGTCGCAAGGTACAAAGCAACCATGATTGTTTACACTGCACCTGGAGGTGAACGAATAAAACAATGAAAAACAGCTCGAAAAAAAAAAGACGAAGAGAAGGAACGAATCCGAGAGGACGAAGCTGTACTCGCAACTAAAGTTTTATTAGTAAAAAAAAAATTAAAAAAAATGTGCAAAACAGATTACACACACACCAAAAACCAGCTTTCATATTCGCTTGCAAAAAGCAAACCTCTTTATCTGACAAAGTTACCGACGGAGGGCTGACACATAGGTCCCCCAAACTGGAAATAAAAAATGCTTCCATAATCTCACTTTTTTTCTTTGTGATTGGCCAGGACTGCAACCTTGCGGAAATCCGGGACACATTCGTATCTTTTACAATGTGTTGCCAAATGCCCCCCAACAGTGGCCCCCAGTGAATAGGAATACTATCTGAGCCTGTCATTGAGACACGAAACACGTGTCACGAACTGTTTTCGGTGCACTGCAGTGCAGGGCGACAAGCCCCGTCACCAAGCCTAGAACACAATTGGCTCAATTTTTGAGGCACCGAGAACATTACTGGTATTGCGTACCACCCTCCTACTTTCTTCAGGTTATGAGAGATTCGATACAGGTACAGAACGATGACTACGCGTTTTTCTAAATTTTTTCCTTTAGCCTTCTCCACACCTTTGGCCTTCTTTAAAAGGGAACTTGCTACCATCGAGAAGAGGTTCACCCGTAAACCCGACGTCATTAGTCTCAATACCTGCTCCCGGAAACTGTCATTCATCGTGTGGGCACACTATCTCTCTAAGAGCCGATGAGAGGCACGCGAAAGCAATGCGTCCCCTCACAACTTTGGAATTTGAACACCGATAGTCCAGAATTTGTTAGTTTGTTAATATGAGTTTGTTAATATGAATACGGTCATATTTCAGTGACCGAACGCAGTATGTCAGTTATAACTATATATGCTCTCTCCCATTGGCAGTTTATTCAGGAGTACCTCAAGGTTCGGTTTTAGGACCACTGTTTTTTTTTAGTTTATATCAGTGACATAGCTTCGAATCTGCCACCTTGTGTACATGTTAAGCTTTTTGCGGATGACTTTATGCTCTTTTCTAAAATTACTGCAGCTCGTGATCAAGAGTTCCTAAATCAGTTTTTGGGGTTAATCAGTTCATGGTGTGCTGCATGGGGTATGGCTATTAATTTTAACAAGACAGTGTTTTGTAGTATTACCAACAATAAAAAGTGTTAGATTTTTGTTATACCAAATGGAGCACAAAACTTGCAAAATTAGATGTATTCAAGTATCTAGGCGCGATTTTTAGTAATACATTACACTGGACTAGTCACGTGGACAATATAAATGCAAGGGCGTGTCAAAAAATAGCGTTTCTCAGAAGGCACCTAAGAGATGCAAATAAATATGTTAAATTAACTGCATAAAAAGTATATGTGCGTCAAATATTGGAATGCGGAATCTGTGTATGCGACAGGAAAAAACAGGTCACGCAAATAGAAAGAATTGAGAACCGTGCCCTATGATTTATATTTTTCAGAACATAGGCGTACGTCGTCTGTTACTGCAATGAGTGCTGATGCGCAGCTGATAAGCCTGGGGAACAGAAGAAAAATTTGTAGATTGAAAGAATATTTATAAATGGTAAACGTACTGACAGAAGTTGATTACGAAAATTATTTGTTGCGTTCGACAGCCCGTTCCCAAAGAACGAGCAACACCAAAGCAATTGCACGGTATCAATACAAGAATGATGTGTTCAAATATTCAATTTTTTTCAGAACAATTATTGATTGGAACGCTCTGCCAAAAGAACTTGTCAGTTGTTGCAGCGTTGAGCTGTTTGGAGTCAAACTAACTGATTTTTTTAAGAAATAAATACTGCATGTAAAAAGTATGCGCAGGCACTTTGAATTGCCTGAGCACGCTTTACCCACGCAGAGTCCTTGAGTGTGTATTTAATATGTGTTTTTATGTTGCCTCTCCTGCGTAGACCGAAAGATCCGCAGTATTTAAATAAATAAATAAATAAATACGCTTCTTAGAACGGGGTCTGTAAGACCGAAACATGTGATTTTCCCCTCGGCTGACCGACATGTCTAAAATTTGAAGTACATCTCCTTTAGGTTCCTCAAACGGGAAACTAAATGCTACACCACACTTACTGAAAGCATCCAAGACCATACTCCGAGTGTTGCTTCCATCAGCTCCTTTATAGAGGACTAAAAAGTCGTCCACGAAACGGAACACTTTTTTTTACCGCAGAAGAATATATGCCACGTTCTACAGCTCTGTCTACCTCCGGAAGGACAATATCGCTCAATATTGGCGCCACCCATGACCCAATGCTCACGCCTTTTCTCTGAAGACACATCTTATCGCGCCAGCCAAACATCATAGATCTGAAATAAAATTGTAACAGCTTAAGGAAGCCTTCCAGGGAGTTACCGCTAGCGTTTCCGTATCCCAGTTCCCCGCAAGACTCAATGCATGACCTCACCGATGATAAGAGCCGGATATCTTGCAAATAATAAAACAAGTCTTCATCATCCACACTACTCCCACCTCTTTCCTGCCTCTTTAGCTTTAAAGAACTCTCCTACCACCTCAGAGTTGTGCACCCGGTAAGGGTCTCCGATATCTAAGGGCGACAGTTGCTTCTGGAGTTACGAAGCCATTTGACGCTGCCAAGTGCCCCTCTTGGTAACAATGGCCCTAAATCGGCTCAGATCCTTATATGTCTTGGCACTGAAAAATATGTCGAGATGCAGGCGAACTGTCTTTTTAATCCTCCCTTCCACCTGTTTCAGAGTAAGGTTATCACATAACACAATTGCCCGCTCCTTTAGCTTTAATTCTTTTTTTTTATTTTTTATTTCAATTATTTTAATTGATTTGGTCTTTGATGGTAATTGTCGTCAATACTGAAATTGCAGCACGACTCCAAACACAAAAACAAAACAGTTAATTAGCAGATATTAGTTGGTTCGTCAACTTAGCATGGCAATCATTCCTTCGTCTAATGTCCGTCGACACAAATAGGTACCCAAGTAGCACAACTCGCCGGTTTGGGAATGGGGCGGTACCGGTCTTCCGGCAAGATCCTACTAGGCCGACGCTGGAAACGCCCCATGGGGCGACAACGGGCCAGTAAGATTGCCAGTCACTGTCCAGTGACTGGGAGTCACTGGGACACCGGGCACTGGGCGTCCCAGTGAGCTCGCGGGATGCTGCCAGCGCAAATCCCCAGCCTAGTACCAGTAATGCGGTAAGATACCAGCGAGACCTCAGGCTAGCAGCCTCAAACCATACAGTTCCCGGTCTTGTTTTGTCCCTGCGAGTTCCCGGGCTGCTGCCACCACTAATACATGGCATAGTACCAGCAGTACCGCAAGATACCAGCAAGACCCCAGGCTAGCGGGCTAAGACTGCGCAGTTCCCGGTCTTGTTCTACGGGTTAACATTGAGTTTTGTGTGCAATTCACACCTGAATCGAAATTATGTTGTTCATTACAAGGGTCATTTTACCAAATATTGTGTATAAACAAATATTTTGCAATGTGCCTGAAAGTACGTTTCTGGCATAGGTATACACTTTTTTGTAAAGCAGCGGCTACATCCATCTGTCACTCATACATGGGTAGTAACGGAAACATACAAAATCATTACCGTAATTGTTTATTGTCAGTTGCAGTAAAGCTACAGCTCGGCTGGTAATCATGGGCTTGTCGCCAGAGGAGTGCGCTGGATGAAGGAGATGAAAGAGCACCACATGCTGAGCCATCCTGCGCCGTTGATGCCCCGATGAAATGGTTATTCTACTTTAACAACGGCACTGACCGATGCGAGAAATACTATGGATGTGGAGGGGTATGAATGACTTTGGATCCGAAGCTTGCTGCAGGGATTCGCGTTATACGGTAAGTTTTCCGCATATTCTTTTATTTTCTGCCATTCAACACGGGCCACAGTCTATGCTGTTGTTTTGCTACGGAGCTTTATGACGAGTCGCATATTGAACAAGCACCACGCTCTCGTGGATTTTAGAACTCCCACTACGCAGTCCGTTTACAGAAGCGCTATTGTATCAGATAACTAAGCGCAGTCTTGAAAATTACAATCGCTTTATTAGGTTGTACGTGTCTTGCTATATCAGTATAGTAATACTTCATGAGTCTTCTACCACACCCTACGAAATGCCTACGGGTCTACATACCTGCAAAACGCTCAAAGAGCCAATCACTCCAATGTAGAAAATCAGCTCAGCGAATGATGAGGTAGAACATATCTTTAGACCTAAAATGATGTCTCAGCTGTGGCATGTTGCAATGCAGAGCGTCATGTCTCATTGCGTAATGCCACAGCGCAGACTTAATCTTAAGGTACAGAACAGATGTTCCGCCTCATCATTCGCTGAGCTGATTTCGTAGATCGCAAAGATTGGCTCTTGGAGTGTTGAGACGGGTAAGTCGACGTGCAGAAATTTATTAGACTGTACGGGAGTAACGCACTTATATTATGAGAGGAGAATGGGAAAAGCACCACCGTTATTATGTTCAATGTTAGAGCATATCATTAAAAAATAATACAGTATAGCATATGAAATAAACATTTTACCCTTGCTCACCGTGAGGAATGTTTGACCTAACTTCAATACTCTTCTTGCTACTACTCTTTAAGTGTACGTAAAGATAAATATGACCAAATCAGGCTATGGTACCAAACAGTGCATTCTGCAAGCTATAGCAAGGTTATAATGACTACCAACTCCTGCTGACATCTTATAACAATAGATGGTAAGATTAGTTCATTGGTTGCGCTCATCGGCCCTCAAGCAATTATGTTTAATTTATGTTTCTTTAGTACAAATCAAAAAATAAAAAGAAAAAGAAGAACAGACGCGGTTTGACACTGAGTAAATTTGTTTTCTCGCGCAGGTAAAGGTAAGCCAAAGTCCCCGAAGCCCTCAAGGCCTACTCCCCAATGATTCGGTAACTCTCACCAACCAATGTCGCGAGCTAAACAAAACTATATTCGTCATACGAGCGGCCTGTTATCTGCCCATTGTACATTGCATCAAGGAGTCTAACGGTCTTGTAGTGAATGTGTGCTGTGTGACTTTCACCAGCAATTACTCACTACACAATTGGTCGCACCGATAATTACTTCGTTGCGTGGGCAGAAATGTAAATGTCTGCGCGCTGCCCAATCTTGGCGCGGGTTTATATTCTTGATGGACGGCGTCAAAGACGACATCTAGGATGACATTCGGACGACCTTAAGAACGACCTTTAGGAATACGTCGAGGACGACGTCCGCATTCGGGCGGAGTCTCGTTATAGATCCCCTCTAGAATAGGTGTACTCTCGGAGTGTTCACGTTGTGCGCAGTCTGTCTTGGCAAATATTGGAAGGCAAGTGAAACCAACGTGCTTAATCCTCTTTCTAATTTCAGGGAAACCGACAGCGCCCCATCGCTGTCTTAGGAGAACATCTTTGATATAGTGGCCGGAACACCCGACAAGCCATTAAAACCTAATAAAATGGGGCATTAAACGAACACCGCTTTAGTCTCTGTTGTTTGCTTCCAGTTTTTATTGAAGGAAGTCTCGTGACTATAGTCATCGAATTTATATCTAGCTCTTTCTGTTGCGTTTTTGAAGCGCTCAACAGAACTTGTTGATCTATCCCAAAATATTAGCGTCTGACAGATTTTACATTCTTCTCTTTTAAAGCTTTCATTGAATTAGATCCGATATATCTGTCCTGCAGACGTAATGAAATGTTATTGACGTTTTCGAAGCGTTGCTTTAATTCTTGTGGCGAATGCCTGCTTTGAAGTGCTGATACACACGTACGCTCTGTGATTCTTAGAGAATGCAAGAATATACACGGCACCGAGCATATTTTTATTCCTCGCTTTACTAAAATGTGGAGTGTCGAACCGGAACCGAATCGAAAACCGGAACCGAATTGTTATCTTTATATAACTGGAGCTCCCAAATTAAATCTTCGCCGCCATCTTGGAACAGAACCGGAACTTAACCGAAAAAAAACAATAAAACAGTAATCGGTTCAAAGCGGTTCCCGGTATTTTTTTATTTGTTTACATTACAAGTTGAGAGTTTTAGAAACAAAAATTGATAGCTGTAGCTCCATGTCAAATTTTCATTTACCGAATAGACCAATCTAAGCGTTCGGCGCATGCGTGACGCCGCCATAACTTTAGTTCACGAAAGGCAGACGGCCATGCGTGCGAGGACTCGTGTTGTCTTGTGATCCAAAAGTGCAGAGCTCCTGGAAGGCTATTGCGCGTGCGCTTGTTCTGTCAGTCTCTCATTGTGCTTTTGTGAAAAGTCACACAAAGGAAGACAATCAGCGCCTACGCCGCCCCCCTTACCGCCTAAAAAACACAAGATAAAAACAAATTTTTAAACACCCGTGCACCCCACTCCTTCACCTTGGAGGAACATGCGATTGTAGCACGTTTGTCCCGCGGCAGGTCCGTTGTCTCAATTGCCACGGTCCGTTTCCCCAAGTACCGAATTCCCCGTCTTATCTTCCCCGAGTATGAACTCCGCCGTGATTCTGAGTCATTCCGATGCTTTTCAACGTTGCTACACTGTTAGACAAATATTTGCACAGAAGTATACACCGTTCGCAGAACTTTGTACAGTGCTAAAATTCAAAAGCACCGCTTTGAATTCAGGAACTCATGTAGGTTCAGCTCATCGTTCAAATAATTTTCTTCGCTTGATGAGCTCCACAAAGTGTATAAATATCACAATGGACTTTCAAAAGAATGATATTAGTTGTCGGGGTCCCAGGCGACCGAACAGGTCGCAAATATTGGTTTATCAAACATTTTATTTTATAATCACAATCGTATCATCAACGGCACGCGATTTTGTCATCACTTCTTCTAGGGACAGTGTTGCTGTATTCGTACCACACTTAGACGGAAACGGTTGAGACTTGTGCTCAAATAATATATTATTTTGGAAGGTACTGCGCAACGTTTACACGCAATGTTTCTGACATAAACATGCTGCTCCACATGTGTATTTAAAGACGCAATACAACGTTCTCCCAACTTCGTTGAAATGGGCCTGAAAGAGCGCAACCATCACTTGGTTGAAGTTCTACTTACAGATGAAGTGCTTGCTTGAAAATATCGTCATTTTTTCTTTCGAATACAAGGCTCAGTTTACTTTAAAACTATTTTTTTCGTGTCGCCTCCACAGTGCTTCTACGTCGGTACTTTCGTGTTGGAGGACATCACATAATAAGCGAAAGGAAACGGTACGCACGGTGCTGCATAGTCTACTTTTTGGGAACATTAAATAAAAAGAGTGTCTTCACCTTGCACTGCACGTTTCAGCATGGAATTTCCTGTTTGGTTATAATGTCTTGACTTAATTAAAAAAATACAGTTATTTAACTTACCGAATTACAAAAAAACGTCGAATTTACAAAAATGCTTTCCAGTTCTTGCATCGATATTTGCTCGCATAGTGAACAAAATCAGTTAAAAACACACCCGAAACAAAAATCTGCATGGTATGTGTATCCTCTGAGGTGTCATTTTCCTAGCGGTCTAACGTTCAGGAGGTGCAATTTTCATGCGTTATGTACTCCTTGTTTTGAGATTCTGAGCATTTTAAAAGTGAAAATCGAGTAGAAAATGAAACGCATGATTTTCTTTCCTTTGCTAAACCAGATTAGCCGCACCTTCTGGCAAAAATATGCCTCTTGCGGTTCCATCCACTGCCCGGCGTGAGAGGCGGAGCTTCGTACTCTCTCCCGAGCTGAAACAAGCACGGCGTCAAAGAAAAATAGGAACAAATACAAGGAAAGAAACAAAATACCTTTGCTATAAACGACTTACGGCCACAGAAATTGGAGAACATAGGTTATATTGAAATGCCTTCATGCACGCGTGTGTTTGTAGAGTTATGAAATGTACGTAATTTACCGCCCAACATTTTGTTCCTTTTTTTAAATGCACTGACTTTGCCTCTTCGAAAGCCAGTGGCTTATTTATGTTTGTTCTTTCACATGCTGATGACAAGTGTTGCAGCACTCAGTGTCTTCAACCTGAGACAAACACACACCAAGGCACTCTAAATTGAATAAACAAACCTTGTATTTCATTCAGAACCTTAGGGCACCAAAGACGTTTCACATAAAACAGTTGTCACTGTAGCGAGCACAGCCTACCCCGATTTGTTTTCTGATAGATATAATGCTTTTATTTTGTAAATACTAGCTGTAGCACGTCGTTGACAGCAAAATAAAAAAGTGCAGCCCCACTAATCGCTTTGCGCTTTTTTCACGATTCGTTATACGCGCCGTTGGAAGGATGAACAGTTAACCAACATAACCAGAAAACGAAAGCTGTAAGTTGAAATAGCCGTCAGTATCCTGCATTGGCGATACTGGAAAGCTATGTATTTTATTTATACCTACTTCGTTTCACCTTGTGTTGAATCGCAGTGGGAGATTAGGAACCTCTACATCCAAACAAGCGCAAGACACAAGTGACGTCACCAGGATCTTTGGGCGTGTATCAGTACGTGACGTCACCTCTGAACTGGCGCTTGATTGGCTATAGAGTCCCCCAGCCTTCCGATGCGACAGGCCAAACGTCATCCCCCTCCACGTCACGTGATTTGCGTCACGGCTGCCTGTTCTTCCTTTCACTGCCCTGCCAGAAAGAACAGTTTGAAATCAATCCGGAAAACTAAATCCGGTTTAAAATCATTCCGGGACCGTCCGGAAGAGAGACTCCAGTTTGCACAAACCGGGATGTTTTGACCGAGAGACAATAGCGAGTTATAGTAGACCGTGTTTCCGCTCCGCTAAGCCCCTCCGCTACCCGGAACTCTACAGCCAAGGCCATCGGCGCGCAGGCGCAGTGGCGATTTCTTCGTAGCTGAGGGCTAGCGGAGGGGCAAGCACGATCACTATAACTCCCTAATCTCCGGTTTGTACAAAGGGGACAACGACAACCCCGGTTAAAGAGGGAACCGGAGAAATTCCAGACAGAAAATCTTCGATTTGCACATGTAGTGGTCTTGTACAGGCCGATGTTTCCAAATTATACTACATGCCAACTGCAACAACTGTGTGTTATTCATTCCCGCCATTTTGGAAATTCTCACCATGGTTGTTTACCTGTTAATACTGAGTCTAAACAGTACATGTAACCTCCTTGAAAGCTTTTTTGTATATATCTCATCCCCTCGAAGAAGAAAAAAAGAAGAAGAAAACGAATGAACTTAACGAGGTTCACATAAAATTCAGCTTTCAACCAGAAACGAAGAAAGATAGTTATTGAATTATTGTGTTTGTGTAATGAAATTCATGTTAGAAAATCATGTTTGGCATAAGGAATGAAGTATCTAATTATTGCAAGCATGTATAAGTCGTCACACCAGACGTGTACGTCGATATGGTGGCCAGCAAAATGAATCCCTCAGAAAGTCAAAATAAATTTATTCTGCAGTGCCAGAGGGGAGGTAGGGCGCCGGAAGGGACACAGTGTCGACAAAGCGCCATCTCCTCTGCCTCTGCTGCTGCCTGTTGGCCCTTCTTCCGTTGGGCTTTTTTTCACCTAGTGAAGGTGTCTCGTACATAGGTAGCCATGTATGTGTTTGTCTTGGCCAGCCTAGCGTCGACTTCTTCCTTGGGTCTGTTCCCAATGTACGCACGTAGGGCAGCTGTAGAACGGAAACAGAACAGAACACACAATAATCAACATACGACTTTAAGAGACTCAAATGAAACATATTTGCACAGCCAATTAAAGGGGCAGTGCAACAATTTCCGGACCTTGGTCAAATATTTGTCGAAGTTGCCCTTATTTCACACTAGCAACGTAAAGAACGAAAAACCGATTTCACCTGCGTGTCCTAGTTGTGTAAAAAAGAAAATATTGGCATTTCTGGCTCTTCTCAACTCACTCGCAGTCTTCAGGGTCACCAGCTAAATGGCGTAATTAGGTTTACGCATATGTTCCTGTGTGATGATCTCTTGGAGGACTTGTACTCTCCTCTCTCTGCTGACATTAGCGGGCGTTAAGCTGCAGCTTAGGCCCAGAAGATGTCATGTAATCTTTTCGCCGTAGTTCCATCTGCTGCCAATGGTGGCTGCAGATGGGGAAAACTAGACTTTTGCTTCGCAATTACACAGTGCAATCGCGACATTTCAAAGGAAGGAGATGCTTTCTCTATCCTCCGGTACACGATAAACCAATGTAAAAGTTACGATGCAAATTATTTTCACCTTAACATTGTTCCTTCGGCTCCTGTAAGCAAAACCCATAATTTGTACCACTCGCCTCTACATTGGGGATGCGTGCCATGTGCCACATGCCTTGTCCAGGTGAACAGATATACGAGGTAGTGCAACAAACTTTTCAAGCAAGGAAAGGGTGTGAAACTGTGAGAATGCGAAATGTGATTGCCGGCTTCACCCTGCGTCGCGTTGTAGAAGTTAGCATTCAGACCTCAATAATTATATGAGCGAGCCATTTTGACACAGACTGGCACTACTTCTAATGGGTCCGTCACGACAAACATTCCAACGACGTTCGGCCGCCGACGACCACGTCCTACGGGAAAGCGATTTATTTAGGGCTGGTGTTGTGAAAGGCCCCCGACCCTGGCCTTCACCTGTCGCCAACCGCAGCAATGCCTATTGTCACGTTGGGCTCCGGCGCGCGCCAACGGCGCTAGACAGTCACGTTCAGAGTCCCGAAACCGACCCTTGAGTCATCGGGCCGGTGGTGGCTTTCGAGGAGGGCTCCAAACACAAAAAGAACGTCTTCCGGAGGCCACGAGATCATCTGGGATCGCCGGCCTTCGCAAGGAGAAACACCGGCGTGCGTGTGCGTGCCTGTGTGTGTGTGTGTGTGGGTCTGTCGGTGTTGGGTTTCAGCAAGAACGCCGACTCCTTGCATCAGCCACCGAAGCGGGGCAAGCACGTGGAGGGATTGCATCATTTTCCCTTGGCGAAAGAACACCCGGAAATGGCATCAGCCTTCCGGAACTTCGAACACCACGTGAACACTCGAACGCCGGGGAAGGCTCCTCTCGCTCCGCAGGCCTTCTCGCCCTCGGAGGGTTATATAACATGGGCTCAGAGAGCCCGAAGTCGCCGACTGCCGACTGCCGACTGGCGATTTCGGATTAGCCAGTCGACCACGCTACTTGTATATTCAATGTATATAAAAGTTCAACTTCAGTACCCCCACTCCAGGCCTGCTTCCTCGGGGCCATGCTAGCAGCGAGCCACTGCCCCGACTCTTAGTTCCGCGCCTGACATCGTCATCCTCCCAAACGCAACACTGGGCGACCGATCGATCAACCTTCCGATTAATTGATTAAGGCTTTAATTGCGATCAACCATTTTAACCGGTTTTTTTAATTGTTAATTGGGACCTGAAAAATATTAACTTCCTAGATTTTTCTTTACTTTCTTTCACACCACCACCACTACGTCAACAAACACAGGAACTCGCTCCTGCCACAGAATGTAAATAAAATGTCTTGCCTCGGAGTAGAGCAACAATCATAGAGTGCCTTTGAACCGCGTGCTAACAGCACATTGAACTACATATCCTCAGTATGAAATGTACATTGCGGCGTGTTTAAAAACTCAGCGACGTTGTGAAACAATAATTGAATAGTTTCGTATTTTAGAGATATTTGCCTGAAAATCAACGCGATCGATCAATCAGGTAAACGGTGGCGATTATTCGGGATAACATTTTTGATCCACGCCCAGCCCTGGTTTTATTAATGTTAAAAGTTATTTTCTGGCGTTTAGGAACGAAAAAATGATGTTTCTGAGCTGCTGTCAAAACACAGACCACATCTAAACAAATAGGTGGTAAAACTTCACTTCCATATCTCTTTAACAATGTAGAACACCCACCAGCTTTCCTGTGCTTTTTCATTTTAAGTAATACTATCTTGCACAAGTGCACATTTGCACGTCACACTCTGTCATTTACCATGGTGACTACTTTTGTTCATTAGAAAGCTATTGCTGAATCGTAAGTTCGTACTTACACCGAACTATTTTTAATTTATTGGGCGTCATGAACTGGTTTTTGCCCTCAGGAGCTCCTTGATAAATCTGCGAAAGGGATTCCCCGTCACACTCCGCACCAACAACTCTTCTTGACTCCACAACGATAGGGCGGTATTCCGTACCATTTTCGAGTCCGTACCAGACTTCTTAACGCAGTGATTGAACTGCGCTGCCATCATGAACAGGCAGTCGCCCAGGTCAACCTGTGCAAAAGTGTGAATTACAATACGTTAGATCAGTGGAAAAAGGATACATGTCTATCATACAAAAGATTTCATTATAGCAGAACCTTGTTGATAAGCTCTTTAAGGATATGTGCAAAACTTTTTTGGTTGTTAGGTCTGAAAATGTCGATTTGATGCAGCCAGCACAATGCACTGGGCTGCCCAGTTGGGGTCCTCTTTCGATTGTTCTGCTTTCATTTTTGTCAACAGTTTACCCCTCTACGCTATTGTCATGACCTTACTCTAATCTTTGAAAGGCATCTTCCAACAGGACATTTACCTCTTCATCTTTTTCTACAATGCCCACGTGTAACTTTTGTTGCCCTGTTTTTCTTGCACCACATGTGGCATTACGGTATTGCAGAAAAGGCAAGCTCCCACTTTTAAAAAGTAGGTGGGACGACAGTTGCCGACGAGTTTTTCGGTCAACAATCGGACGTTTTGGCAGGAATGTCACTCAGCGGTATTGAGTCTATCTATAAAGTGACCAAAATTTCGGACGCCATACAGGCCGTTGTATGATATTTCAATCTGGCTCGCACCCATAAGGCTGCATGCAGTAAACTATGTGATTGCTTCACAGTGGCATTTCCAACACATGCGGCAGGTCAAGTGCGTTTATGCGCCTGCGCACCACCCGCAGCTCCTATGAGCGATCCCACTAAGAACGTGCTCGCCACTGATGAGCTTAGTCCATTGTGCTTTAATAAACAGTGAACATAGTGTGGCCTTTTCTTCAACAGCTCTTCGAATACATTTTGGGCAGAATTTAATAGTGCCCGACTGCTCCTGTTGCAGCCCCCTACATGAGTCGGCTGTAACATGTAAACCGGATATGGCCTACATACCTGATCATTACCTCCAACGGCTCCTGCCACAACAGGACGTGGCACTACTGCCACGGGACGAGGTGGTGGCAATGCGGCCTCAGGACGAGGTGAGTCACGACTGCCACAGGTCGACGTGGTGACATGACTGTCACGAGACGAGGTGGTGGCACGACTGCCACAGGACGGGGTGACGGCACAAATGTCACAGGGGCAGGTGGTGGCGCTGCTGCCACAGACTCTTTTGGAAACTCCCCGGAGACTTCGGGAGCTTCCCTAACGCCTCTGGAGCAAAGGGGTCCCGACACAGCTCCTCTGCCCTGGAGTCATCGCAGTCGAGGTCTCCAGCGTCTTTGCCTCGAGACCAGGCACAAGCCTGCGAGGCTTGACCTACATGAGCCAGCCAATCTGGTACATCGAGGCGGGGAAGGGAACCGTCAGCAAGGCAGCTCCGAGCCATGGGCTGTGGCATTCTGGTAGAAGACACCGCTTCTGTGATGAATTGTGAACAAGGCCATGCAAATTACATCCTTCACGAGGTGGTCTGGGCTTAGGTAACACTGCACGCTCATACAATTGCGCTATTTACATAGTTATCCCTGACTTAAAAAAACATGTTTTTGGTGCTAGCAAACCTACCAAGGAACTGCGACTTTTAACATTGACCATAGGAATATGAATCTTAAAAGCCGCGGTTCTGTGTGTATGAAAGGCCATATCGTATTTGCTTGCATAATCATCACTTTTCTTACCGAAAAATCAACAGCAAATTTAAGAAGTGTTTGATAGGTAACTGTTACAAGGTGATTGCTTGTTAGGGAATATTATGAAACAGTGAAATCGGGTAATAGTTGGGGTCCCGCGTTTTCAGATAAATCCGTAGAACATTTGCATGTAAACTTTATGTGAGTTATTTCTGAGTCATGAAAGACGCAACTATATTTTGTTGGAATTATGGCAAGAATAAATACTGAATTACAGAGATTTCGGAATGCAACAAAAATAAACCTCAAAGTTCCCTGCAGAAAATAAACTTCGAAAAACACCATCCAAATTTTTTCCGGAAATAAACTCCAAAAACACTGAACAATATTAATAATGTTGGTAATTAGCACTATTAATGTCCGAGCCATGACAACGATCGCGCCAATTTCGCTTGTTGCACTAAACAAGAATAAACGTTATACTAATATCAGATGAATGTGTAGTTTTTAATGTCATTGAACGTTGGTGCTGGAGTGTCGGCTTCAGCCATGAAGCCGAGCTATGTATTTCTGAATCACAATAAAAACCTTACTGCGGTGAAGATGGAAGACCAGCGAAGCTGTATTATGGAGGGTTTAAGTATTTATAATTATAAAGATTAAGGTGCGATGGTGTAATTGATTATTTGAACGATTATAGAATGAGACATATATTTAACGATCCGGGGATTGTTATTGATTTCATAACAACAGTGACCATGACCTTCTGATCGCTGTGGTACACCGCCATAGTGTGTACACTGACGGCGGGCACGTTCTTCGTGAAGATGAGATATGTATATATGTCCGACGCCTGGTCGTGAGCACCGTAGGTTCGTTCACACTCGCATGCCCGAAGCGCTCGAGCATAAACAAAGTGAACCACTTTCCCTCCTGGCGTGCAATGTCTACGTTAAAGTCACCAGTCACAACGACGGACGTGTCGTCGCCGAGCATGACCCAGCCGAAGACGTGCATCATGAATGATCCAATGTCTCTCTTGGGCGTTGGGGGGGGGGGGGGAGGGGTCGTACACGACGGCGATTACCGGACCATCGCGCACCTTCCGGCGCACGCGAAGACGATGGCTTCGTTCGCGACCGGCATCTCGTAGTGTTTGATGGCACCGAAAAAATCATTCCGCGCGTACATGGCAGCGCCACCGGCTCGACCTCGATACACTGCCGCTACCCGCCCGCGGCCGTTTCCCACTTTTTCTCGTCCGACACGCCGTTGATCATGGATACGTCTCCGGCGAACCAGAGTCGGTCGCACACGGCGCACATGACGCCGAACAGGACTCCACGAACTCCCTCCGGAACTTCGCCGTCGCGCCCAAGAACTGTTAAGCCGGCGTGGCGTAAGGTCGTCGCTGGGCTTCGCGCTTGCGCTTGGCTTCAGTGGCACGATCGTTATCCGTGGCGTTCGCCCGCCGCCGCCGGTCACATCGCCTCTTCTGTTCTCGGCGGCGATCCAGGCGAGCGATCTGCTCTTCCTCCGCAGGGGATTTTGAACCACTCAACGCAGTGGAACTCGAGGCGATCGCACGCGGCCGACCCATCGTGAGTCAAAATTTCAACTGATGAGAGCGCTAGCGCGATCTCGATGTCACGGGACACGCACGATTGGTAGGTGAGACGATGACGTTTTATTTTAGTAGGGCCGCGCCATTCACGGCGCGTGCTCGATGGCACGAACGCAAGTGGCCGCTGACGCGGACGCCGGGGAAGGAGGTGAAGCTGCGTGACAGCACAATGGACCGGCCAGCCTCTGTTGCCGGCAGCGTTGTGGGAGAGACGGCACGGAACACAATGGGCGACTCTCTTTGTACTCGTTGTACGCGAGTGAGGGTGATGGTCAACTGGCTCTAGTTTTGTTTCGACACGCCGCTTGTCCGCGGACACGATAGTGAGGGAACTAGCCCTTAACAGCTTCGCTGTAAAAATGGTGGCGGCCCAAAAGGTTTTGTGTGCTCAACACGCGAGGTATCGATGCATCGGCCCGGTAACGGGGAAAACGGTGTTGCAATGGTTCATGATCAGATAGACTGGACCTATTAGTGTGCTGCTGGAGAGTAAACGGCGTTTGTGATTAGTGATGTGTTGCTAATAAAAGACATCCACATGCGCTCAATAAGAGCTTCAGCTGGAGACTAGCGTCCCTCGCGATGCGGCTGCCCTAATGTGGCAGAGTGAGCAACTTGGGCCAATCGGTGCAGCAATCACATCACAGTTTAAAATGCGAGGAAGAAACTTATACATAAAACAAAATATCATTATGCTAAATTAACTTACGTAGTCTTGACAGCAGTATATTGCACATTTTTCTAGAATGACTTATTTTTTCGTTTAGTTGAAGCTTCAGGCTCTTCACTTTCCGCTTTAATGACTGGATTCTAGATAAAACTCTATGAGGAGGCCTGTGCCTCCTCATAGAGTTTTTCAGAAACAATGCCCCGTGACCCTAAATAAACATGAAATATGCGATAAATATGACAACTAAAATAATGCAGCTGTTGCTACATGGAAGGATGGGACTAATCAGAGCAGCTTTGAAGCAATCTTGGAAGCAGAAAATGCTGCATTTTGGAGCAGGATGAAAGCAGAAAAATCTGTCTTGGAGCAAGTTGGGAGCAGTATGGGAGTTAAGAGAATTTTAACTCGTAGGCTTAATGCCACCTAGTTTTCTAAAATATATAACGTTGTAATGCCCCGAAACTTTTTTTTAAATTCTGGGAGGCAGCATGACGGTAAGGAATGATGACTGGTGTACTTTTTCGCCGTTCATGAACTTTTGTGGTACGCCTCTTTACTTCCTTCTCATACTTGACTGATGGGGCGGGGCGTTACAACATTCTGGTTGTTTTTAGAGCGCAGCTCTTAGGCGCCCGTTTCCGGCTCGAGGCGGCGTCGCCGTTGGCGTCGCCGTCGGCGTTGGCGTCGCCGCGCGAGCTCCCTCGAGCGGTGCATGTTGGGACATGCACAGCGCGAGCCCCCTCTCCCCCCGCCCCCGAGGTCACGTGACCTCCCCCTCGAGGTCCGCGACCCCCCCCCAGGTCACGTGACCCCCCCCCCCCCCCGGACGATATTGAAGGATGAGGGGAGGCGGAGAAGGAGGAGGGGTATATGTCCCCTGAGTACCCTTCCCTCCTCCTCCGCAAGAGCTGCGCTCCGATTCGGCGTTACAGGGAGTTGTAAACGGCACCGAATAAGCTGTCGTTTCGTGCCAATAAACTAATGCTCCAGGTAGGGATAGTGAAGAATGCAAAAAGGAACACAACAATAAGTTATTGAAATGTTCAACCACTGTCGTCTACAACATTCCACTATCCTGCGGGCGTACCTATGTAGGGCAAAAGAGGCCGCGGCGCAAATGACCATACACCGCAGAACACGCCGCAGCTATCAAACAGAAGCCGCCTGGGAATCTGGCCGTGCATTGCGATCGATGCCCGTGCAGCTCCTTGTTTCCAAACACAACCATCCTGGGACGACACAGCGAAGAAACAACTAGGAAATCAACGAAGCGTTTATAATCAAACCGAGGGGCGCCGATAAGGGCATCAGTGAACCGTCTGTTGCGCTGCTAGATAAGGAAATGCTATTTTAGAGAGAGAGTGGAGTGGCTGGAAGTGAAGTGGTTTCAGAAGTACTTAAGTCAATGTATTTCTAATAAACTTTCAGGTGTGAGTGCGCTCCCTGTTGTCGTTACCTCCATCACTTTCTCTTTGTCTTTCGGCGCTACTATCCAGACTAAAATATTAAAATGACTTGTCTTTTTTTTGTGCAGCTCTCCAGAACGCCGCCTTTTTTGAAGTGGTTTGCACTCGTTCTGTCTGTGCCACGCCGGCAGTAGTAGATCGGCAGTTATGGACAGATTGCACGTTCAAAATGAACTGTTTAAAAAGCAAATCTTAGGTAATAGAGCCCAATTAAGAAATGTATATCTAACTCTTTGATTTTGCTTTTGGTAACAAAACGCTCTACTCGAAAGCACTGAAAAAAACATGAGTAAGCAAGGCACTTTGATGATCTGACCAACAAAGGGCAAAAGAAGATGAATGAAAATAAAAATTTCTTAATAGAAAAATAGTTATCTCAAAGAAGGCCGGTAACACAGCCTGTAATATATTTCCCACGACAGAAAAGACCTCGGCACTTCGCCCGTCCCATAGAGCAACATGTCAGCCTTACCTTGCCTCTAATTAGTGGAAGTAGATTAGGGCGCTGAATTGCGCCGAAGCTCAAATCGCCATGCCGTGCCAGACTAGGCTATACGTTCAGTTGTCATTTGTTGAGACTGTAGGGTAAACGAAATATAAGCTTAGATGTGATTCGAGTTGGTGCAACAAACCGGTGGCTTCAATAAAAGCGAGTACGCGCCTGAATGAAACGAGAGGGAACTTACCTCCAAGCATGAGGACGTTGGCTTTCTAGTGCCCGGCCAGGGTACCATCCTTCTTTTTCCAGAAGACCATTATGACTTTCTCGGGAACAAAATCATCCACGTCTGTCGGTTTAAACTGTTTGATGAGCGTAATGGACACCAGGGCTCTATGTTTTGTCCTTATACCGTACATACGCGAACATACTTCAGTTACACAACACTCCAGCGTGGCACAAGAACAGAAAGAACAACAGACACGACAGCCTGACAAAAAAAAAAAAGGAAACCAGCCGGTCCACCGGCCGGAAACGCCAGCCAAGTCGTAGCTACCACTCCAATGCTCAGTGCTCACCAACTAGGAATCTGAAACAACGTATTTCTGAAAGTGATGTTGTGACCGTCAGATCAACCGAGACTTAATGATTTATAAGGATAAAATAAATCATGATAAATATTTAAAATGGTACTTAAGCGGTATTCAAAGATAATCGTTTTTATGCTGTATTTGATTAATTTAAATTTAGGCTGGACACATTATTATTTTCCATTCACTCTTAGGTGAGTTATGTTAATTACTCCTAAATATGTTTCCGGCTATGATAAAAAATTTCAATATTGCAACTTTAATTATTTATTTATTTTTATCAAGCACCAGGCAAAGATGTGTGCAATATCCAACACAATGGACCTTTTTCACATACCGACGGCACCAGGCGGTGGCTGCACGAACTAAAAAATCGAGGAAGGGACCTACCTGTGCTACCAATCGATAATGGGAGCTACGCTACCAGTTTCTTCGTTCTCTGAGCAGCAGGGCGTGCCCAACGCGCCGTCCAAGTGGGGCATCCGTGGCGTCCACTTAAACGTCGTGTTATTCTTTCCGTCCGCTTTCTTTTTTTGCGTAACACAATTATATGTATGCTGCAATTACGTTTTCTACTCGCTGATCCACAGCCTCCTTCCGAATTTCCTCGATTTTTCGTGCAGACTTCCGCCGCTTGGCATCGGGCGCTCGCGCGTGCGCAGAACGCTTCTCGGAAAAGGTCCATTCAAGCACAAGTCGGTGGTCAACAAAACTATCGAAGCACGTTGCTCGGTGCTTCTGATACGGCAACCGTGTTTTCCGAAAACGTCAGTTTTTCGTTTGCTGTGCTTCCTAAAGTTTGGAACCATGCCATGCCTTTCTGGCAACTGTTGAAATGGAAAACCCAGAAAACCCAGGCGACGGTGACCCAAGCGGCGGACCGACAAGGAGAAAAAATTATCTCCGCAAGGGTGCGAAGTATGTTGTCCTAGGTCCACCCGATATTATTACCGTATGGAACAACTTGCCAAGTTTCCATTGACTTCAAAGTTTCAGTTAGCGTCCCCCTGCTGACTCACCGGGACAGTCGACTCCGGTCGTTGTCTTGCAACTTGCAAGCAACGGGGATGAACGATCAGCAGCGGTTACTGCTCGAGAACGACGGCGCAGACAACTCGCAACAACACCCCGGAGAATGCCGCGTTAGATCGCCGACGTCTTCGTCCGAAGATGAAACCCACTTCGAAACATATGAAAAACTATGGCGCGGACTTGCAATTAGACTGGGACGATGTGTCTGACAGTCAAGACCTTGAAGATTCCGACGAGATTGCGCTTCCTCGCGTTGCCCTCAGTGAAGAGATCGTAACAGAATAGGATGATGACGGCGACGGCGACAGCAGAACTCCTCAAGACATCATTGCTGGGGCATGTGAAGATGAAGACGATCAAATGGGGAGGTGCTTTGCTCACTTCGGAACCTCTACTCTGCCTCACACCAGCACGACAAAGGCCAGCGCAGTGGCTATGCTTATAGAAATCGTAGATGTTCATAACATTACTTGGAGTGCACTCAATGATGTTCTCAAATTTGTCAACAACTTGTTTGGGCAAAGTCATGATATGTTCTGCCAGGGAATAAATTCTTCTTCCGCAAGCTTTGGACTCGGCAAGCTTCCACAGTTGCCAAAAGAACTTCTACTGTGAACGTACGACCTGTGGTGGAATCCTGCAAGACGACGACGCCGGCACGTTGACGTGCACTGTGTGCCGTGCACCAGTTGATAGTGAAGCATAATGCAAATACTTCACGATTTTGGATGTTGGACAATAAGTGAAGCACGTGATTGCGAAGGCAAAACAAACCCTCAGCGTACGTCCTGCCACCACTGAGATGTCCCTGTCCAGCCCATCGATCACAGACATCACAAGCGGATCTGCGTATTGTAACCTGAAGGAGAATGCTGTGGTGAAACCGGAAGACTTAACGTTGATGGTAAAAACAGACGGCAGTCCAGTGTTCAAGTCATCTCAGTCTTCTATTTGGCTGATACAGTTTACTGTAAGCGAACTTCCACCGGAACAGATGTTCCGCAAAACAACTCTGGCGGGACAATGGTCCGGCCAAAAACACCTGAATATGATGCTATTCATGGGAAAGTTTGTGGGAGTGTCTTGATGGAAATAGAGCCGATCGAGTGGACGTCTGAAACACGAAGCTACAAATCACAAGTGCATCTCATCTGCTGCTGTGCAGACGCCCCTGCACGTGCAGTCGTGCAAAATCACGTGCTCTATTCCTGTTACTTCGGATGCTCATGGTGCCTGATAAGGGGATAATACATTGCAGGTAGGCTTGTGCTTATAGTTGTTATGCATGAGATGCTTGGACAGAGTTTATATATATATATATATATATATCTGTGTGTGTGTGCGTGCGTGCGTGCGTGCGTGCGTGCGTGTGTGTGTGTGTGTGTTGTTGTGTGTGTGTGTGTGTGTGTGTGTGTGTGTGTGTGTGTGTGTGTGTGTGTGTGTGTGTGTGTGTGTGTGTGCGTGTGCGTGTGCGTGTGTGTGTGTGTGTGTGTCTGTGTGTGTGTGTGTCTGTGTGTTTAATGTACATTCAAGCCACACGGAAGCAGGCACCGAAGCTGTCCCGTGTTATCCACACGTTTGCTCCCGAGTATATATGTACTCGGCACATAAAGAGATTAGCACAGGTAATTGACAGCTAGAGCTGTGACATTATCGCACGCCCCGTTGCGATGTCACGTGTACAGGGGAGTGAGATGTGCTGGCCGTTCCCACTTCTCAATCTGGTTTGTGCTTTGGCAGGTAGTTATTGTTTGCAATTACGCCTTCCCGTGCACAGTAGCCAACCATGACAATTAAGCCACCCGACTGACAGCTAGCCTAGGTTAGCCTCTCTTTGTCTATCGTTTGCAATTCTTTATATTAGCCAAGCACATAGACACTGTCAACTTTTGTATTGCTATTCGAGTTTATTAAACATTTCCGAAAAACCATGTCATTTTAATGGCTACTCTCCGCTGAGTTACCCCGTGCTGCAAAGAAGGGACCTGCCTGAGAGTGCCATTCACGGTGTGTTTGCGCAACCGTAGCACCTTGTGTCGATTTTTTGCCGACCAGGCAAATGCTCACTCGTGCCAATCTCTTTTTGTGCTGACTGTATAGTTTCTCTCAAAAGTTTCTAACACACCACTGGCGTGGCCGAAGCGGACTTCATTCCGTACGAAGCCACTGCTTTTGTCGGCACTCACTGCCTGCGAGGCTCTTGAGAGTGAGGGAGGACGCCTTGATAACTGCGCACCTTTGTTTTAAAGGCAAGCGCATGCAAGACGAAGTTACTCACCACTCTGACGACCCTTACTGCAGGCAAGCATTGAGGAGAGCAGTGCCGTGCCGTCGTACGGGAGCAAGCCCACTTGCGCTTGCGTGTGTTGTGTGCTACAAGGTTATGACAAAGGCTATATGCCACAGATGAGTTCAAACCTGATTTTCGGCATATGCTCATTGTCGTTTCATACTAGCACAAATCATTTTATTCATGTGATTTTTCGTTTCTCAAATAAAGGCTTTGCTTTGGAGATACCTCTGTTAGCTCTGGGACAATGAGTGGCAGGTTCGAAACTGATACGCTATAATTGCACTGTTTCCATTTTTATAAGGTGCATACGGTACCCTCAGGAAGAAGGAGTCCCGCCCAAAGAACATTAGAGTCTTTATCAAGGGATACCGCACTTGCTAAGCGATTCCGGAAGCCTGTGCAAGGAGTAAAAGGTCTCTCTGCCCTTGCCAGCGTGCCCAACTTCGGCAATGTGTGGGGATATTCTGTAGATTACATGCACAGCGTGTTGTTGAATGTGATGAGGCAGTTTGACGGAGCCCGTTATGGGATCTTGCAACTCCGAGCAAAGATTCTACATTGGTAAGCTTTGTAGCAAAGCTAAGAAGTGGCAAACAGAGTCATTTGGATTAGCGGATACAAAAACATTAGTGATGGAAACTACACGTAGCAGAGCGCGTTGGATAAACTACAGTTCAAACAAACAGAAAGAAAGAAGCATTTAAAATGACGGAGAACAGGCACAGTTCTTCCATCGAAGAATTGTCAGTGTCTGTCCTCCGTCCCTATAAGTGCTTTTTCTTTCTGTTTGAACGATGGAAACTAGTTACACTTAATCACAATTGCAGACATCTTCTTACAGCTGGTCTTACAGATGAAGGCAACAGCAGTCGTGGTCTGCCTATAGATGTCTTATGTTCTGCCTATGAACACTGCTCTATAGAACATCCTAGGAGTGTCCATACATATTTTTGTAAGGGATAGGCGCTCTTGAACCTGTTGCGGGAGGACTGCGCTTTGATGATGTGCTTGATGCTGTTCTCAAGGAGGTCGCGCTTTCCGCCGTTCATGTTGCTTTCGTTTATCCCCCTAAGAAATGTTTTATTACTCCAAAGACGCAAGAAACAGGATGTGGTGCCCAGAAGTATGTGATATGCTGCAACCATTGCAACAGATCATAATGTTGATAGGGATAGGTATGATAAGAAACAGTCAGAATGTGACACCAAGAGACTCAGAACACCCACAAACATTCACTGGTGCGCCTGGCTTGGACCAATTGCGACTCTTTTTGGGACTCTTAATGTTCCATGGATGATCACAGCCGTTTCAAGTTTTAGGTGGAGACGGCGGAGAGCGTTCACACCAGAAACACTCGCTCGAGCAAGCCTCGCGTGACCGAGAGGGTGTTTCAGTCTGGCATTCACGTCCGTGTCCACCTTGTTTGGCTGTGCCGTCTTTCTGCGACAATTATATTAAAGCAATGCTTTCAAAATGACACGCACTTCGTACAATATTTCTTTTGCATTAACACTTTGCTATTGTGGTTCAACGGTTCCCGACAGAAGATAACAAAAATTGTGAGAAAAACAATTTTTTTTAATGTTAAATTAATATGCTGGGCGCTTTTTTATGTCCACGTTTTTAAGGAGGAGAGACTCAAAGCAAGTGCGAATAATTGAATTGAGGCTTTTTCACTCTCGTAAAATCAAAACGGGCAAATAAAAAAATTCGCAAGTACATACACTTTTTTTTTCAATGCAAAACTTTATTCAGTACCAGTACCCAGTCTGAATTTACTTGCAGCCGAAAACAGCAGACACCGTCTACAGAATCAGGCGTGTCTCGGTTGCTTTCCTGGAAGTAAAACGGTCATTAAAAATTGTAAGAGTTTCAAATATTAAACGAGTGAAACACTAATCACCGGTGCACGCAACTACAGGCTGTTCACACTTCACACCTGGGTCTGGAGCAACGGAGGTGATTTTCCTGTACGTGTTTTAAGATATTCTGTGCAATCCGCGAGTACTGCGAGTACACCGACACTTGTGATGCGGCTGAATGGAAATCGCTTATTGGCGTGAGCGCATATCAAAATAAACTGAAATAGTAGAAAATTGCACCTTTTGGAAACTTAAAAAAAAACGTGCTCTTTTGTTTCAATGCTGTCTGGTATGCGTCAAGTATTGAAAACCGCTAGATTTATATTCTAAATATATCTACCAGGGTAAACTGTTAGCGAACTTTGAAATTAGTAATGAAATAACTGTAACATTATAATCATAAAAATAATGATAATAATAATCTATATTGAGTATTCAGGACTGCGAAAGTAACGGAAGAATTGCAGACGACGAAAGCATTCCTGAAAATTTAATTGAAACGCATATTACTTGCTTCCTGCGCCTATAGTCACCGCAACGTTAAGAAACGCAGGGCGTGACTTCTAATGTTCACGCTTCTTTATTATTCTTACATCTTTCATATTGTTTCCGGAGCGACAATAATATGCTCAAGACTCTCCACTCGACTCATAAGCTGTCAGTGGTAATATCAATATTCTTTCACTCTGAGAATAGCATGACAAGGCCGAGTGATGACCGCGTTTTGGGTTGACAGCATAGAAAAAAACGGGTGCCGAAATTGGCAGGAATCGTGTAATAACTACACAAAAGTGGAACTACCGCCTGTCTTCGTCGTCCTGGGAAATCTCAGGTGAATGATATATGGGAGATCCACGGACTTCAGATGAATGATGTACGGCCTCGGTCAAAAGCAACGCACATAAGCACAGTTGGCTACTGGCTGGCAAGCGGCTGGCGGCCAACAGAGCTGCGAAGCGGCCATAGCGGAGGCTTTTCTGCACAGCACTGGATTTTTGTTTGTCACGTGATCGAAAACGGGGAATAGCGGCTCTGCACCACGTGGAAAATAGACGTTCTACTCTGGCTCCCGTAAGGGGAGCCTATCTAGGGATTCTATGCGATTATTAGAATGGTTGATAACAGACGAATGTCAGAAGGAACTAGAAGATGCAATTGTTCTTTCTCAAAACATGATTGTGCAGGCGTATTAGTTCTCGACATTTGTAAGAGGTGGTGCACACGATGTACTACGTTGCCATTTTGTGAAATCTCCCATTGATTAGGCTACGAGTAATGTGCAAAATCACATTACTCCGATTCTACAATATAAAAGAGTACTGCTATCTGAGAGACTAATTAAAGGTATAATGATGTGAACCATAGTGGCTCTGCTCAATCAGTGAATCCAGAGATGTGGGCAAGACCTCGACACCACTTTAAAAATGCAGAGGTAAATAGAACATTATCTTTCGTAGTAACAGCAAAATTAAGTGCAAGTGAAAAGCCCTCTGGAAGCATGTAGTATTCACAGAATCTACAAGTTCGTCCGAGCTAAAGTTAAGTGATTTGAAAACTGGGTATTGTTTGATCTGTTCAAGCAGTAAACTGGGCGTTCATCTCTGAAACAAAGGCTCCAAGTCGGCCTCACAGAAACTCACATTTCTAGTTTGTAATATGCACACTGAATGCTTAATTATGGAAATACTGACACCGACCTACCCACCCTCAAAAGTCATATGATGCATGAAATGCCGTGTTTAAGAAGCAGTCATTTAATTTGTTTACAAGACTATATACAGTCTTGTATAGTATAGGTCACGTACACGTCGTGACAAATGACGTAAATTTTCCCGCTAAATTTATCGGGGAAACTACATGGGTACTATAGTTCACGTGACGTTGAGGTTGCGTGACATCAGTTGCCCTGCCAAATTGTTTTGGGAAAGGGAATCGGTGTATAGGGGACTTGATGTGTTGTCAGATGACATCAATTTTCCTTCCAAATTTAGCCGGGAAACTAAACTGTTGTATAAGTCATGCAATGTCAATTGTTCCGCTAGCGGGAAAACTGAATTGGTCTGTATTTCTCGTGACGTCAGGTTCACCTGTTCATAAACTTTCACGCTAAGTGTAGCGGGAAATGCACGGACAGACGGACGGACGGACGGACGGACGGACAAGCTTGTGGGATTGGGGACAACGTTAAGAAAACATTTCTAATATATGCTACTTTCATAGAAGAGATGCTTGACCTTAAAAGAAAAAAAACTGTCAAAAACGGAATGACAATTGGTTGAATAAAAGTTTATTTAGCAAAAGATAAATATATGGTTTCAATTAAACTTGCTGACCATTATCTAAAACCACTAAATCAACCAAATTTAGAAAAAAAAACAATTGAAGCTTGTGGCTTTGCGCGGGGGTATGCTAAATTTTCCACTCTTGCAGCTGACGCAACGCCGGTGATGTGAAAACGCCGATAAAATATAATCAATGCGTGTTATCGAATCGCTAGTTTTCTGCACCACTTGTTGCAGGAGTGGAAACTTCAATGCACCCTCCGTGCTTACCACGTCCTTCAAGTAATTTGAAGATTGACAGATTAAGTGGTTTCGGACGATGCTCAGCAAGTTTCTAGATAGAAACATGTTTATCCGCTAAGATTAATTTATGAACCATATTATTGTTAATTATCTCGACTTATTGTGAGGATTAGCCCCCTATATTATGTCCCCATGGCCACGTAACTCACCCGTACAGACCGAATTAGTGTTCCCTTATTGGCTTCTGTTTAATACATCTGTTCGTCTTAAAATTGAACTACACATAAAGGGAACCTAAGCACTTTATAGAACGCGCTGACTATTGCAAAAACATATTTTTATTGAATTGTTTGCCATACAATTGGGGCACTCAAGTGACTGGCGAGATTGTAGTCAACATTGGATAGATTTGTCTATATATATATTGATAGTTACAGATACTAATTATACATTTTCGAAATGGATACATAAATACATCAAAGCATGAAAGTACAATCAGACGGGCGCTCTATTAAAGGTGATTTGAGCATTCCAATACAGTCCGCAGTCACGAGTCTTAACTTTACCGGTGCGTCGCTATTGGCTAAGGTTGCAAATTGCCATCGATCTAAAATGCTCTTGTTCTCTATAGTGTCAAAAAAGCAAATAAATAATTTTCGAATTTTAAAAATTAATACTTTGTCTAAATATTTAAATGATATATCAGCTTCCCCTTCAGCCGTGCGTTCTATGGAACATTTCGAAATCATGCAATCATTTTCACAATTGAGTCAATTCCTATTTGTTTCGTATCACTGAAAGCACAAAACTGTAATCGAGTACCGTTTAAAAAATGCTGTTCTTTAATTTTGCTTTTAATAAAAGGCGAGTACTTGCTTAACGTTAAAGAATCTAAAGCTTTGGATAAATATGTATGTAATTTAGCATTTTTCTATTATCCTCATTTTAATGAAACAATAATTGAGGAAATACGGTCGCTCCCTCCAGAGCTGTACGATTCGAAAATCTGTATACTGTCGTCAGTCGAACCTTTCTTCAATAGGCTAATAGAACTTAGGTCATTCTTGTTGCAACCGCTGCTCCAATCTATACCCATAAGTACTTCTAGTCACTTACCTGGAGCAGGTGGACAATGTTTCCTGCAAAGCTCAGGTGTTGGGTAATTGCCATTGTCGGTACAGTTTTTTCCCAGTGTAATCAAGTTTACATCCACTTTTTGGGTCGTAATAGGAAGCGTCTTTTCCGTTCCAGGGCAGTCCGCCGGCTTTACGCATTTTGGATTGAGGGCACCTTCGTCAATAGGGCGGGACACTGCAGATAAAGTAAGCAAACACTTAAGGGCGTTTAGTTTTTGCCCAAAATAAACCTGTGCTGCAGGTCTACCTACCTAAATTAACCTTTCGCGTTTGTATGCTTACCTGCAATCTACATTATGTTTAATGTGAGAAAACGTTCCCATTGATCGTATCTATATGCTTATGTGATAACAAAAAAGTCAGAACCCCTAGATTTTGCTTTGTCTCACAAGTCTCTTGTAGTACCAGGGGACGGACATGGTTTAAGTAACGCTACTAAAAGCGCTCATTTTTTTAACATATCGCACGCTTACTAAGCCACTAAGCCCCAGTAGTCTAGAGGCGTATTCGCCTAGGTTTCTGTAGGAAATTCTTGGAAACTTTCGGGTGCGGTGTTCCCGATGGCTTATCGTGTTTCTTTTGTTGTTGTTTTTTTATTTTTTCGCGCGTCTGATTTTTTTCTTTACGAACGAATTAGGAAGTGCTCTTATTTGGCGCATCATATAAACAAACCTAAATGCTAAATATTCGCTTGTATAAACTGAGCTGAGACTTTAATTAACAAATTGCAAGGTCAAATAAAAAATACTCTGAAAAGCTTATGTAGTTTGATGATCGTAGGTCGGCATTGAGCTGTGCAAAAAAATAAACGGAAGGGAAGTTAAAAAAAATTATTAAAAGAATAATATGTGGAAGTGAATTTTTACTCTAGCCTACTGGGGTGTCCTAGAAAAGCAAGTTTCCATATTACGAAGGCATGTCGCACTGCGTTTAGATGTGTTTGGATAAAATTTTACATAAGAATATAAGTGGAGTAATAATAGCCTGCATGCTGATTGTCAGTCAGGAAAATATTTTTAAGCCTTTGTGACAAAAAAATAAAGTTACTAAAATCTTCTGTAGTATAATTACACGCAATTACTTTAGCGACAAGTCCTCACCCACCAAATATACATCCCCAATGTTTCCTATCTCTCGGCACGGAGGATATACTGCGCGAAATCGGCAGCGATGATATACGGTGCGACCCAACACACTCTGCGTCTGACTCCAATCTGAAAATATGACATATTTGTTTCACTTGATATAAATTTAAGATCAAGACTACAAATAAAGCGTTGAATGAAAGACTGCTGAAGCAAAATTAGAACCATTTGTTTATGATATTTTTCTAACTAACCCGCAGAGTGCGTTACTGCTTGACTGCATACAATCGCTATCGAATAAATACTCCTGTAGTATAGACCATTCCATTTAGCGCTCTCTGGGCGGCACCATTTTGTTCGACAGCAGCGCCCTCTCCATACATCCGGGAAATTCAGCGGGTTCGGCGGGGTAAAACGAGAGAGAGGGCACGCGCCCGACTCCGCTAGCAGACGACAAACCGGGAGGTTGCCATTCTCCATCTTTGGGCTGTAGCGGCGGGCTGTACGGAACATCGAACTCTCGCTCGTGGCTGCCGTTGTGAAGTGGTTCGCGTTCTTAGAATAGTTGTGGCTACTCCAAAATCAGCCTATAGCTCTCTGTTGTTCTATTTCGGTAAATGATCAACTAGCATATCTTTTTTCCGTTACTTAAATAGCAGTTGAGTCAGCCGGCAGTACTACCCTCAACTACTGCGTGTATTGCGGCAGGAGAGCACGTTTTTATTTATTATTTCAGACTTCCACTCATGGTCGCTAAAGGCCTACACCAGTACGAACTTTGTATAGTAAAAAAGGTACAGCAACCGGATTTACTTTTCGCCGGAGAGACCGGCCAATCTGACACAGTTTTCCCTATTTTTTTTTATTTGCACGCAGGTAACAGCGCAATTGGACCCTGTTAGTCTTTTTATCTAGCATAGTATTACACGATAACTGGCATACCAAAATCTGCGCATCTGCGCTTGAAATTTCCAAAATGACGCGATTTTAAACAGAGTTTGTACGCCAGCCGGATGCTAGGTACTGCCCACTCGGCGGAGCAGACGACATGCGGGTGAGAGGGGGAGGGCATTTTTTCTCTCTATTACCCTCTCTGCTATGACCCTAATGGAACGGTCTACAGGTAACCCCCCCAAAGGGTACTTCAAGGCGCAAGAAGCCTTTTTTTAAGCTAGGACGTGTGGAAGCCGAAAAGCCAGCGCGATCCCGGTGATAGCAAACCCTCCGAAGACAGCGCCCTCTCCGGACGACGCGCTTTTGGCGCCGTTAAGACCCGCGCAGATGCCTGCACGCCGCTCTTCTACACGCTGCCCGAGCGAGAGTGTCCTCCTCTCCCGCTGGGTTTGCGCCGCGCGCGCGCCTCCGCCGATTCTGGCACAAGTAACGCCATCTCGTGGTCCAGTGGCGAACCGTGGGTTTTGGTACCTTTCGTGTCGCCGACGTGTTTTCGTACCTTTCGTGTCGCCGACGTGTTTTCGTACTTTTCGTGTCGTCGACGTGTTTTCGCTCAAGGACTTTGAAGGTCGACTGAACGATGAGACATACAAGGCCTTCGCCTTAATAAAATTACGCTCCTAGTGCCTTATTTTGTTTTTCTAACCTAAAAGAAACAACAATATACGCATCGCTGGGCGCTTATTCTCCTCTTAAATGTAGCGCTAGCGGTCCAAACCAGAGCCCCAAGTTTTTGAACTGCCTATTTCCTAATTTATAGTGTATAACTGCTTTTCATAAACTTACAATAGGAAAATGGGTACCGTTTTTGCCGTTTTCGGTAACTGGCGCCATTGAGCTCTGTGTATTAGACATGCGCCGAAGGCCACCATTTTCCCGCTGAAAATTTCTGAATATCGCTTATAACGTTTGAATTAGAAAACGTACAGTTCTAAAACTTTGCCATACTGGTTTGACCACTAGTGCTAACTTTGGGCGAAAAATGGGCATTCGGCGATGCGGAGTTTATTTCTGAGCTAAAGACACCTGAAGTTTTTATTCATTTATTTATTTGGGAGGGGGGCAGGCGGGGGGGTCACGGTCTACTTGTAGTGAAACTCACTTCTTTATTTGGCGTCAACTCGTTTGTGCTCTAATATTGTTCAGGCTAGCTGCTAATCTGTACAGTGCTGCAAGTTCACGTGACTTATTTTCACGTCGTTATTCATAGTGCCTCGCGCAACTAAATTTGACAAGGTAGGGGCACCGCGGAAGCTACGCTACAGCCTTGACAACATAGCACAAAGTAGATGACGTTGAGTATACACGAACACTATTTGAAGTAAAACGGTTTACGCCGTTTTTATGTTACTTCTTTTCTGTGGAGCCTTTAGCGTAACTATTTTTCGCAATTTTCCCATCGGTACTGGGGACTGATTTTGGATTTTTGATGAGTGCAAGATCCAATGTCGTGGTCACAGAGCGAGCTGAAATACCAATAGCTATTGTGTCGTCTGATAACGCGAGCTGAAAAACGGGAGTTCTTCTGCATTGAAGCGTCACTCACGGACTGAATCAAATATTAAAAAAGCACGTACGCCTCATTTGCCAACTAAACGGGATCAGATTACTTTCAATATGAGCTGAAACAGTCCTTCGAAGATTTGTTCGACGTACCTTCCAGCTTTTGAGTGAGCATGTTGTCTGATGTAGGAATTTAATGCAAAGTCGAGGTCCTTACGTGTGACTCTCTCATTAATTGGAAGATATATAGAGTTCCTAAGTACCGGAGATGCAGAAAAAGGCAGGATCGGATGTTGCAGGTCATATTGATTGTAATTGTATGTAAACTGGCCATCACAGGAAAGAAACAGAGATTTTGAAAGACCTATATCCGCGTCCGCTAGATCTCTATCATCACAACTTAATGTCGGTGGATATGTCTGTTTGCTACTCCTCGCGAAAATAACGGTCAAACTTGGGCTCGCGAAGGAATATTTTTTGTTCGATAATCTGCATCCAGCAAACGCAGTAGCGTAGAATTAAATTAGAATACGAAAAAGGACTTCCGTTATTTTTTTTTCTAGAGACCGCGATTGAGCCTATGAAGTATCTTGGCATGTAATTACCTTTTAAGATATACCTTGTGGGTAACCTGAGTGATTCAAACAGTTTGATCAGGTTGTCCACGTGTCATATCGTCTGTGGTCATATCCAAAGCGAGATGGGCAAAAGAAACTGGTCATGTAAGTGGCGTTCCGACGTTAAAAAAACGCCAAGCATAGTTTAGACATGTTTTTTTTCCTGTTCGAGTAACTATGCAATAACAGTTAATAAATGACTACGCTGTTGACGAACCAGTGCGTTTGTGATCGTTCTACGAGACTGGTGCAAGCAAGATCAATCCCACAGTGCCGACCATATGTGTTATGCTGCTCGTCTGGGAGAGTTGTCTGCGAACTAGATCGTTATGATTTATTTCATTGTCATTTTCACGTTTTTAGTTACGACTGCAAAGTTCCGGGCGCATTTTCTAATTCAACCGAGCAAACTGAACTGCTTTTTATTTCGCGCTTCGCCTCGAACTTTTGTTTAGTTGTGTTTTTCCATCGTTATTCCATAGCGAAGGAGAGGCAGCGGCGATGAATGCGGCTTGCCCCTGCGCCGACAGCACGGGCGTCTCGGAGCAACGGGGCAATTGTGCAGGCGAAGCTTCGTCACCCCAGTCTCAACCTTATTTGACCTTGGGCCTCCCTACTGCAGTATGCCGTCTATAGAGGACGACGACAAAAGCCTGGTGGACGACATCGTTTTGCCACTCCGAGGCACTCAGGAGAAGCTTACCGTCTGCAACGATTGGAACCAGACACTAATGCTGGCGGTATTAGTCTCGGCAGACGTATGACAAGAGGGGGTCTGGAAGGCAATAAGAATGCAGCCATAGCCATGCATCTTCGGTTACAACGGGAGCAGATGACGCGCGCGGGCCCCGCTCCTGCTTCAACCGCTGCCACCGCCGCAACTACCGGGCTCCCGCGAACACCTGACACGCTCTCGCTTAACGTTTCCGTTTTTTTGTGTGTGTTTTGTGTGTGCGTGCGTGGCGGGGGGGGGGTCTTACGCATGCGGAAAGTCAGTGGCGATGTTCATCTCTGAAATTCGAGACTACCAAGCTGCGCACGGTGATTGACGATGAAGCCAGTGAGTCAGATGTGTTTTGCTGTCCGTTTTGAGCGATAGGAGAGCACCTCACAGAAAGAGAAAACAAATTTCTCGAAAAAAACGAGTTTTTGATTTCGCGATTCAGAGCGAAGTTCGTGCCACAGGATTACCACTATCCGGATACCGGACCAGCTCCGTGCGCCCGCACATGCAATACCCGCAGGAACTGTTTATAGAGATCGTGCGTGCTTCCAGGTGATGTAGGTGATTTTCAAATAAGATCGACCAAAGTGTGGCAGGTCGACTTATTAAATCAACTGGATCGTCTTATATGCTATTCTCCAGTGTCTAGTATAGACCTTTTCCCGCAAAGGCGCCATCTTGAATTGTCGTCACTTCCAGTATGGTGAAAACATTGTTTTCCCGTCGTCCACGCCAATAGAAGGCATTTAGGCCATATACGTAACCATCACATCTTTCTCGTTTTCCTCCCCTCTATTTTTTACTATTTGCAGGTTGAAACGTTCTGATATTTTTTCGTCGCCCATACCGGGATATTCCTACTTGGCGGTCGGGGCGAGAGGTAAAAAGGTCTATAAACAAATCTAAACTTTATTTTGACCAGGAAAAAATGGGGACAGGAAAAGCGTAAGGCAGTGAAGAGGTGGACAGTGGACTAACGCGCACTGATGGAGGGGTGCCGTAAATAACTCAAACGATAAAATTAGGAGAATTCTACTGCTTTTTAGAAACAAATTATGATGCAGTTTGCTTGTAATTTATAGGTAATAATAGTTATTTAATCTATATTTCTTTTTCTCAAGTTTCCATCCATGCCTGTTAGAACGACAAATGCAAAATGTGGAAGCTGTATTCATGAAATAATTTAATCAACATCATATACTTTTCAGATAGTATTCTACATTATATATGGCATACATATTTAAACAAAGTATTAGGTATCTGAGTGATACTGATAGTCTTGATATACTTAGGCTAAGCTTGAGAAAAAAAGCCAAACAACGAAAAAATGTTGATGCAACAATGAAAAAACTTCGATTTGTTTTAACCCACGAATTCCTCTCATACTATATTTTGGACTTTATTTCCTTTAAACACATGGTATTATTTGATTTAGAAAGATTTATAACTGCCTAAAGTAGGGTCCTTTTTCAAGGCCTCAACTTTAGCGAGTGCCCTATACGAGAAGTGACTCCCAGGTTCCAGTTTCATGCAAACCTAACATTCGTCGTCTCTGTAACTCCTTCGCAGGAAAAAACGTAAGTGACTCCCGATAAAATTTCATGCGAAATATGGTAGCCGAGAGCAGCTTCTGGCAAATATTTCAGCATGAGACTGGTGAGACTACACTGCTTTCGGATGAAAGCCGGTGAAACATTGACCAGCTCTCTTCCACCGGATATCACTGGAAGTTCACCGGATCGTCACTTGAAGTTTTCGCCGGATTTTCCAATAGGAATGCTAAATTATAAATCCAAATTTAAAAACAAATGTTTAAATGGAGATGTTTTCGTCTTACAAGTTTAGCTCTGATACTGCATTTGCTGACTGCAGCAGTTCAAGAGTTGCCGGTGTAGAAAGAGTAGTTTGAATAATTAAATCGTATGCTCTTTTTGGACGTGTTCCTGATTCTTTGGTAAGATAGTTTTGCCACGAAGCACATACAAATACTGAATATTCCAACTTGGAGCGTATGACGGTAAGGTATGCAGTTGCGTTTAACGTATGGAGGGGCTAGCTTTGAACTGCGTTATAGAGATACCGATTGCAGTTTAGCCTTACCGATAATATATATGAGCTGCGTGATTCATGTCAAACATGCGGTTATATGAACTCCTGGTATGGTCAAATAAGATGAGATGTGCTGAGCCACTGTTAATCATGTGAATGTAAGAAGATGGCCATTAGGGCCGAGAAAATGTAGGCACTTTGCATTGGTTTTTTTTCAGAGGACGTCTTACACTCGTTACATCAATGAACAATGAATGATTAGTTAGATTGCAATTGATAAGTAATCATCGCCATCATTAATTGTGACAATAACATACATAGTCATCTGCGAAAAAGGTTGATTGTGGGCGAATAACGAATGTAGAAGGTTATTGACGTAGGTAAGAAAGAACGCGGTCCGAGCAGGCTTTCCTTGAGGAACGCATGGTGTTTTGTTGGACTTGGATGAAACTGAGTTATGATGATGGTGATTGAAGTCGATTTGAAAGAATTCGCAAACACAGGCAACGACAGCGGCATCAATTTGGCTATTCTGATGTTTTATGAGAAGGCGGCTACAGAGGCACCCTGTCAAGACGTTTTAACGAGGCTGCTACAGCATCGATTCAGTTGTTCACGTTCCAAATTAAGATGAATGCTCCTTACAAATTCTTAAGTTTAACTGTGGCGAATTACAGTATCTTCAAATGGGTACTGGTTTTTGTTTGAAGAATTTTAAATTCTACGATATAATCACATTTAATGTATGCGCTCAAAGGTCATTGATGATCCTGTGATTGATATGAGATGAAAATTTAAGAAATTATTACCTGAAATGTTCGTTAGCAAACAGAGATAGTGGGTATACTGTCCAGCGTTTTTTTTTAATTTTAGGATTAATGATATCGTTGTGAGAACTTGAAAAAGTGTGTTTTTCGATGGATTTATCAAACCCACTGTATCTACTTGTAACATCTCCCAGGCGTGGGTGATTAAGGATAAGAAAGCTCTGGAGCAATATTAAGATTATTCTTAGTAAACACGGGACAAATGTGGCTATTGAGGGAATCAGCGCACTGCTTATTATATAAAGCTCGTTCGTCATCATCAGTCAGAAGTGAAGTGGAGGGGTTTAGGATTGGTTTATATTTTCCGAACTGCAAGAGTTTGTCTGACAACATATTTCAATAGGTGCATGCCTATAAAATTCAAACTTGGTCAATTGATATGTTGTACCTATGTTGTTTTTCGTATTCCTCGTATTTAATTGGTGGTGTAGCATCAGCAATAAGAGGTATCATACATTAGTAATATCCCGTATCAGCGAGTTCTTATCAAGTATGTGCTTTCGTAGTATTATCATGTGCCATTGTAGTGCACAGAAAGTAAAATTGATAGAAACTGGTTGCAAGCTCATAACGTACTACCCGAAACGGTCAGTATTTAGCTCAAAGCAAAAGATGTTTGTTCATTGCCCTGAGTGAATTAATGGAAAATGTTACAAATAAGGCGCTGGTGAGTTCAAACACTTGAATTTCTTGCTGTGATACAGAATTATGTGTTTCTTTTCAGCGCCGGATTGTATCACCCGCTGTAAAAGTTAGAAGTTATTTTCTAGATAACAGAAATATTTACCAACCTCTCGTTATGGAATATAACTATTTGCTCTTGAATTTGTTTTGATTTTTTTAAGTAACCGGCTGCGTGCGCTATCGCTTATATGAGAAAATCGCTTCTCGAATAAATAATCTCCAGAATTTATAGCAACCCCTAAATGAGGGTATTCTGAAGACACCAGAAATATTACGTAACAGCCATGAAAATGCCCACTTACTCGATCTTCGCCTCCACCACAATGGCGTACGCTACTGCAACGAGGAAGCAAAGAATTGCAATGGTTGCCTTCATCTTGGACGATAGATGTCGACGATGCTGTTGGTGGAAGTGGGGATATTCTTATATACTAGTCCGCCAGTAAGAAAAATCCATATTTGAAATTTTTCTTTACTTTGTTCAAGACCTAGCAACTCCGCCCAGCACCCATTGTTGTCAAGGTTAATTAAAATGGAAAACATTGTTAGCAATATCTAGCGGTGTCTGTTAAAATACATATCTATTGTTTCGTGTGCTGTGGAGTGTAAATAGTGCGTCATACGTTAAATGAATCTGAGCAGGGTTCACCTTCAGCACGTGGTGCGTATTGTTTTTGTCTCAGCTGACTTTTTGTTTAGTATATTTTGAAATATACGATAAAGACTCTATACAACAAAGTTGTTTTTAAATGCTTTAGTCTTCATACAGCTGCGAAGCGTTTAGTTTATAAAATAAAATAACAATGCGTTTTGTTGTTTTGGACTGATCTCCAGGTTCAAGAAGCTTAGCACGATGTAGAACTGCTAGAATTTGCGTCACGGAAGATTGCTTTGTTAATATTTCTTTTAACAGCGCTTCTACTTTAGTATTTCTTGAAGACACATGACGCCGGAGTTATTGTGTTCAGTCTTGTTACAAGAGAAAAAAATGTACAGTTTCGTGACCTTCGTTTTCACGTGTTGCATAAAACAATGCATCAACTAGGGACATTAGAAAAGTTATAATGTTCAAAAACAGTCTCACATACTAAACTTAAATTTGGTTCAACACCAAATTTTATTAACACTCAAATTACAGCTGCTGTAGACTACGAGCTTGGTGCAATTTTAGTGTGAAGTAGTTCAATTTCCAAATGTATTTAGATAGAGTAGATTATTGATCTAATATTTAATATGCCTGTCAAGAACGTATATTTAGAGTGTATGAAGAAATAATTAGCTTCAACTCATTTATTTACACTATTTACATGAAGCTAACCTAACGACGCCTCAGGCCGCGGGTACAGAGCTGCAGCTCGCTGGGTTCTGGAATGTTCGTTCAGCTTGTGTCTCGCTGAAGCGTGTCGGCTCGAACCTTTCTTTTTCGTTTCTCTTTGCTCGCCAGGGCCACTACACATGTAATAAATAGTTGCTAGACTCATCTACATTTATAAACATAATTCATTTTCAGTGCCAATCAATATAAATATGCGGCTATGTGGAAACTTTCATTTCGCTTCACTTGAATTAAAGCTTTGGTTTAAGCGTTGTCTTCAAACAGATCCTAACTTGTATTCCAAGTTAAAAGAGCAATACTAGGATCTATAAAACCAGAAAGAATACCGTCCTTATGTATGTTCTTTCTGTTTTTATTTAACTTCACGAACGCGCTCAGCCGAACTAAACCAGGATATCGCATGCGGAAAGACACTATATTATTCCTTTCTCTAACATGCAGAAACGAACACTGCATTAGGGCACTGAAGAAATTGATTAAACCATACTGGTTAGGAAAACATTTTCGAGATGATGTTTTCTCTTTTTAATTAATAAGAATTAAAAGCTCCACATATGAACTTTATTTTGCCCGCCCCCGAACAAGACCTATCTTGATACTGATACGAGGATTACGTTTGTTTTAGTTGTAACAGCGGATACCTTTTTCCGTCTATATTTAGATAAGAAAAAATTCGCTTCCTAGCTGCCTCTTTCCCGTGAAGTAGAGTGTCCCTTCACACGAATCAAATGTCTCAGATTAAGTTAAAGAAAGTTAGATACAATTGACACAGGTATGTCCAAATGCATTGAACGCAGTCTTGCTTGTTATTGATTTGTAGTATATTTGCAGTATGGCCAGCATCGAAAAACAGTTGAACCAGCCGTGTTTCTTCAAATATAAACATAAAAACGAGGCTTTCGTGAGAAACATTGTTAGCTAAGAAGTAAGTGGGATTAGTGACTTTCCAAAAAATTGAGCGTTATTTATTTGAAATCGACAAGCCTTAACTATTCCTTGAATTATTGGTCGAGTCAAGGTGACAGATTCTTGCTGACCTGATAATCTTGGACTTTATAAGTATTAATTTTGAGGGTGTGTTATTGTGCAACCCATCCCTACCCCGTGATATGGATATATATTGTCTTAGCGATCCGAAGCGTCTTAATTTTGAAAGCAATCTCTCAGAGAAATTAATTAAGAAAATGATGAGGGTGTGTATTATGTGTATTATTAGTTTGCAATTTAAAAAAAGGAAGAGGTGGGAGGAGGGAGTGGGTTGCCGAGTGGTGTTAGTTTCCCACAGCTCAGAGCACATGGCGCGAAATCCCCAACCCTGTCCGTTTAGATCACTGTGAGCTTGCACAGGCCTGCGGTCGTCTATTATCACTGTGGTGCGTACGTAAAGATCCCAGGATGTCAGTGGTAATGCACTGGCTAAATTTCTCATCTACAGCTGAGACACCAGACGCTCATTGGGGCTGACTATACTTCCTTTCACCCTTAAGATGACAGTGCGGTGGAAGCTACGTGCCCTCAGAACCAGTCATACACACATATTTCGCCACGTGATCACGCTGCCACCTTATACCGACTCGCACCAAACGGGGTCAGGCGATGAATGCGGAGAGCGGTTCATTTTTCCGGCGATCGTGTAGTTCCTCCACAGTGTTTGTTTAAAGACGGCAGCGCAAAACAAAGATGGGGATATCATTCCTAACAGTCTAAGCAAACTGTACAGCATATATATACATTTTTTTTCAAATAAAATGTTTAGGTTAAGAACTCCGGTTGAGCTGGCTATAGAAGTCAACTGTGGCAAAATATTTTACTGGAAAAGGGGCTGTGATGCATATGGGTGCTAATAAAATTTCAAAGGGCGCGGCATGCAGGGGGACACAGGTAAGTTGCCGCAATAACTATATCTATGCCTTTAGTCCCCAGTTAGACGGCGATTCTGATGGGTGTAATGTCCATAGCTTTATATATATTGCCTAAAATAATTAACTAAAACGTTTAGAGCCTTGAATAAATATGGAGGGAGCAGCGCGCTTGTTGTACTTTCGAAATTATCGGCTGCTAACACCTCAAGTATTTTATACGCTGTATCTCAAGATACGTCGGACGTCTCCCGATCCCAGACTCTAAAGGTGCGTCGGACGTACCCAGATCCCAGAATGCTAAAGATACGTCAGATATAACCGGTGAACGCCCACGGGTCCGTCGGACGCGAGTCGCGCTTTCTCGCACTTGCATTTACGACTAGGGATAAAAAAAAAGTTTAATCAACTCAAGCTTGTTAGAAATCAATCCATTCCAATCCAGTTCGAGTAGCCGCAAGTCATCATCATCATCGCCCAATACGCAAAAAGTGTTACGATCACAAAGGCTAGGTTCCAAATCTTACTCGAGTAAACCTGTCTCCTAAGTCAGCGTGGTATACCACGTGACATCGCGAGTGCACGGTCCGCGACTCGATTTTCGAACGGCAGGGATAATCGCCTGGATACCACGCGGATCGGCCTTGTCTTGGGCTACGGCGAAAAGAAACACTAGCAGCGCTGGCAGAAAAATAGCAGGCGATCTCTTTTAATCACGGAGAAAGCGCTCAGAGACGATACAATTAATGATTACGCGGTGTTTCTGAGTGGCTTCTCCTTCTTTTACTCACCTTGCTTTTGGGCTGTATATTGACGCAAAAATCGGTCTACTTTTTCAGCTAGGCATCAAGTTTGTTCTTATTAATCAACGTGATCGCTGCAAGTCTAGTCCAGATTGCCCCCTAAGCATATTTTCCACATCGTAATTTGCGTTTTGCAGAAATTGCTTCCACAAGGTGTATTTTAGCGCAGGCTGCCGGTACGGCGCAGAGGGCTACCCTCCTCGATGGACATTTTACCCCATCGAGGAGGGTAGCGTAATTCCACGGAGTAAAGAACCCGTTTCTGGAACGCGAGTTCTCAAGTCGCCCAGTAAGCGCCAGGTAGAATTTTAAAACGCCCACGATACAGAGAATTCACCCCTTTTCCGTAGCGGATGGTAAATTTTTGGAACGCAGGCAAACAGGGTGCATATTGCTTCGCACGTGTCGCAATACTCTGGAAATTATTTGTATGTATACGGCCAGACACAAGACTAGTTTAGTCCTAGTGTGGTATAAATGGCTTGCGTGACGTCAAAGCAGTCCTCCTTGCTGGTGGTAGAATGCACTGAAAGCTGAGCTGTTGTTCCGGACTGACCTGGTGTGCACCGGTTTGCGCTTCCCGGTCATTAATGCGGAAAAAACCGAAGAAGTTGCTCTTGGTCTTTCGCTCCTTGACGGTTGTTTTTACGTCGCCGGGTGCGTATCAAAGGAATGTACGTCATATAAGCGCCAAAATCGGTAGGCCAAGCCGCGACCAGCCGATTCATACCACTGCAAGCTTTGCACGTCATAACATGAAAACAGAAACTTCGACTACCAATGAAAAAAACAGCCGAAAAACAGCCTGCCAGTTCATATTGCGTCATTTCGTGCTCTCTCTCGAACATTTCTCAGTTTACCGTTAAGCCGGTCAAGTCCGCTGAACTCCAGGCTCAGGGACGTCAGTATACTATGGTGCCTCGAACACCCCAATGCGAATGTAGCTACGCCCACAGACGGGCCCAGGTACGTCCGACGGCCATCGCACAGACTTCCCGGGTTCCATGTACATCCGACGTACCTTCGACAGAGCGTATTTTATAAACTTTATTTCCGATTATGATACTCCTTTGTGGTCAATTCAGCGTATTGCATGATAATGCTAAGATTACTTGATACTTCCTGGCAATCTTCCCCGGACCCAATTAATATTTTTATATATGTATTTTAACTATATTGTTACGACTGACAAATGGCGAGGAGAGAAAATACTTCGAAACTAAACGTTTAATAAAGGCGTGCCTTGCCCAAAACAAAACAGAAGTTAGTTAGCCGACATCGACGCCTGCGACAGGCGTCGATGGCGCTGAAACAACGGTATCGAGCGCTGGAGCGAGACCTGACAGCTCGCCATGACATTATGTACACGTGTGGACTTCTTGAATGATCGGCGTGGAAGGTTCCGGCGGCCGCGGTTTAGGCCCTCGAACGGGCAACGGGATTCTCCGTTATCCAGAACGCCTGGTGCAGATAAACAGATACTCCGCCGCTCCCAGGAGTGAATCTGGCTTTCGCGTGGGAGGCAGGCACAATAACAATTAGGCCACTTTTGCTTTACCTACTTGGCCAGCTGCGCGCGCGGCAATATGCAACTGTAGAAACTTTAAAATGCCTTTTTGCAGAAGCCACACGTGTGAGATAAAACCAAACCAGGTGCCGCAAAACTTGAACAATTATCTTAGGAAGTATTACTGTTTAGCATAGAAAACCTGTAAACTTATGACGTGTGCAAGAAAATCATGCCACGTAGGTACCATGATTTTCAGTTTAAAAACAAGTAAACTGACATTTGCTGAAAATAGATGGCGTCTTAAATTACCAACAAGGTGGCCAAATATTTTTAAGGTAGAACACCAAAGTTTTATTTTAGTTATTTTATTTTTATTTAGGTCTATCACCGCTATCTATGATATACAAGCGAAATGCTCAAGACCGCTGGAAATAATTTATTACGGCGTTACTGGTTTTCGATTTTATTGCTGGCTCCAGGAGTCTCAGGTGTATCTGAATATACAATATGTAACAATGGTGGCGGTCACGTGGGCATAGACATTTTATCACTACTGCAGCTGTGTTGCGCAATTTCTCGATCCCACTAATAGGAGAGGCTTCGTACCGTAACGCTACAGAATTAACTCCACTCCTCAATAAAGCCTAAAAACAAGCGATCTGAAAGCGGTTTGTTACGCACTTAAATTACTACTCGCGTTGTCCTTTCTCGATGTTGGCTATCGGACGTTAGGTAAATTACATCACATTGGCCTACTTAGCACTATATTTTGAATGGAACAATCCTGGTTAACCATACTGTTTGGTGATAGTTTTAGACGGAATTTGAATGATAAAAGAACCAGCGTTAATATATGATGCTGTATTAGCTCATTGACAACTCTGGGGCTTTAGTATTCGTGCGTTCGACATGTTTCGTCTGCCAGCGATATGCCTGGAAAAATTGTAGATCTGTTTTTCAATAACTTTGAGAGATCATGAAATAATGGCAAGACATTTCAAGTCTAGGTATTTGTGTAATGAGCGAAATATTTAATGCCTTTAGCATTATTCCTAAACGAAGATTATAAACAAGTGGTTTATGAAACAAACATGATTTTCCGAATAGTGTTGCTTCCCTTGGCGCAGGCTCATCATTCACAATATTTTGTACCGTATCTATTGTGTAAACGATCAAGCATTAATGTAGAAGATAATTTTTTAACTATCGCGTGGACAACACGCATTTACCTGAAGCCTCTCAAGCAACTAGATGTTGGTTAAAGCGGACACTGCTGACAAAAATTTAGACGTTTCAGTGCGTAAGATTTTATTTATAAAACTTAGTCCACAACGCGCGATGAAATTTATATTATTTTTAGATGAAATACCGTTCTTTCAGGCATATAGTTTCATCGTGACAAAGGTTCTCTCATCTAACGACCTTATAGTTATATTACTGTTTTATCTTTATGTGTAGTCATGTTTTTGACATGTTATAACCATGAACTCTGGTACCGGTCCACCTTAAAGTCGATGTTTGATCACCTTGCTGGCGTTTAGTTTCAAACTTAACCGATTAAGTTTTCGCCGACATGATTTGGCTAAGGGTTATTACAAAATTAACACTAATATTTGAAAAACCTCTATTTTGTTTTTGAACACCTTGAACAATAGGGCCACATTTCACAAAAAATCTTGATGAAAAATAGCAGCAGAAAAGACTGATGAGAGTCTAACAAAATTGGTGCTGCTAACTCAAACCAAATATTATGTATTTGAATCGAAATTTCAGAAAACTTCCATAAAACGATTAGACAACAAAACTTAATGAGCTAAAAGTTTTAAAATTAAAACCCCAGTAAATTTGTTGACCACAGAGTAAGCGTTTACGTGACTGGAAAAGCACTAAACCCTTTGTCATACATACGTGTAAACTTCTCCCGATAAATAAAGCTAAAAAAACGATACGTGTTAACAAGGACCACTATATTTTGGTGACACCAAAAATACAGCATGTGGATTCAGTAAGTTTTATCTGAGTTTATTACCTCTACCACGGCGACAAAATTAAACATACAAGCAAACAGAATTATGATGCCCGCTAATGTTAAAATAGGTTCGTTATGCATAAGGCAGTTACAACCGTGTAATTGGTTCTGTTGACGTAGGACTAATTTTTTTAAGGACAGGATTTATAGTTTCTCATAGATCACTTTTTCACCAATTGACCGACAAACTCTTATGCATTCATTGGCCGCATCCCAAAATATTTGTGAATAGTACAATGTATATTCCATTTATCTTAACGAAGAACGCACCTCCATTTTCACATTTCTCTTGGTTGTAATGCCATAATTGTTTTAATGATGGCACATAAATGGCAAAGCTTTCTTCCTTGCCTTTATACTTTTTTTTTTCAAATATCGAGAAAGAGGAAAGAGAGAGATAAAAAATAGACACATTTTGGCAAGAGCAGACACTGTCTTCGTCCCCTGTTAGGTGTTCTTCACCCTCAGTCTGGTGACTATAGTCCTTGGCTGCCCGCCGGGGCGCAGGTCAATCTGATTAGAAAAACTAGTGCCACCCAGGCCGGGAATGAAGTTATGATTCCCCAACTCGAGAGGGTCTGCGACCTTGTAAATTTGAGCCTAGCCATTTTCCGAAATATGAAGTGATTCGAACTCGTTCAGGATGTGCCTGAAAATATCTAAACCGTGCAGGCTGAGACTAATGGTAATGCCGTCCATTTTGCAGTTAGACAATAAGCAAAGCTTGTCAGTGGGAATGGTCTTGGCCTAGCCCAGGCTTCGCAGCATTTATTTCAGATGTGAGCGGACTAACTCTAAAAGGCTATAAGGTTCCGGAAGGAGGACAGTGCAAGCGCCGAGGCTTGCCCTTGAAATCAGCGACGTTGGGCTCTCTCCTTTACGAAAGGTACTCGGTGGCTCGCGCTTGGGAAAGCCCTGCTCGTGTTTGTAGCCCCTGTCCCGAAGGCTAAACGGTCGCAAGCGGGTTTCGCTCGAGGTTCCCGAAGATTCTTTCCCTTTACTCCTCGCTGAGCAGAGCTTCTTCCGTTTACGGCGCTTTGGGATCCACTTTGCCGGTCGAAAAGTCAGAGGGCGTCTTCGACCACGCGGCTGACTGTCTTTCCATTGGGTCCTTAACTTAGTTCTGGCCTGGGGCCAGTTCTGGTACGTTCCCGACGTTGTGCTGGCTCGCGAAGGCATAGGAGCAACTTGCTCTTCGCACATGTCCCATGAGGTGATTGACGGTTTACGGTTTTCAAGCCAGAGCCGGTGGGCCGTTTCATCGAGGATTTCCGCTCTGCTCTCGTGTACCCCCAGTTGTGAGACGCCACCCGTTCCTTGCTTCTGTCCAGTTGTGACGTTTTCGCAACCTTCGCAGTGGAAGGGCGTCTGCGCACGAGATGCTACGGGCAGGAACACGACGAGGGATGCGGCCGCAGCTGGGGTCTCGTTCAGCGTCCTGAGGAAATACCAGGTTCACCGTCGACGCTCTTTCTTGGCTGTTTTATTAATAGACCAATCACCGGTGTCTGGTCTCGGCACTTGTATTTCGTCTGGCTCCATAAAAAGAAAATTCTTCGCTTTTTTAGTGATCATATCAGGCGGCTTCTTGGGCGTACGCGGAAGGGAGGCAATACAGC